>JBBPCW010085099.1:0-17860 GCA_037974425.1 Phenacogrammus interruptus
CTGGGGTGACACACCTTACCAAGAGCTCCTCTTCATCCACCTGGACAACCCCCCCACCTGTAAAGCCTTCAGTGGGGGGCCCCTTGATGTTCTCATGGGCCAAGCCATAAAGACCCTACTGTAGCTGCTAAATGCCCTACTGTGGCTGCTAATACGGGCCCCTCTGTGGCTACTAATACAGGGTCCTCTGTGGCTGCTAAGGTTGCTAACTCAGGCCCCACTTCTGCAGATATTATGGGCATAAGGGGCTCTTCTAATGGAACGGGTAAGTCAAATGGCTCTGGTCTGCCTGCTGTTGTTCCGACTCTAACCAAAGCTACGCTTCCTGGAGCTGGTAAATTAAGCCGGGGGGCTGGCGTGGGAGGCTGCAGCCATCTTGATGCTGAGACGGCTGTAGGAGGCGTCTTGGCGCAGGCAGGGGCGGCTTGAATTGTCTGTGGGCCCCGGCATGGGACACTGTAGTGCAGCTTCGCTCTCTTGCTCGCCGACGACTGCTGCGGGAGCCTCTCACTCCATGGTGACTGCTGCAAAACCCTCTCGCTTCACGGCGACTGCTGCGAGACCCTCTCACTCCACGGTAGTGTTCTGTAGCACTCTGGCTCGCATGCCACTTAGGCAGGGCTCGAATGGCCAGAGCTTGCATGGTCCCTGGACCCTCCCAGCTGCTGGGAGGTTAGCTCCTGAAGAGTCGACATGAGCTGCAGTAATCTTTCTTGTTGAAGCTGGATCTTTGTTATGGCTACGGGCTGACCAGACCCCGCAGCTGCTGTTGGCGGCGCTTCACGCTGCATTAGAGGCTGGTGCTGTTTGTTGATTCATGATATGATGTTCTAAATCTTTGATTTGAGGCGGGGTACCTTTATGCATGAATTTAGCAATATAGGGCACATTTCTGCGACTGAGATGTCCAGAAAATGCTGCAGTCTTTCTATATTTACAGAGCCTCCAACAGCAATATATGATAGAGAAAAATGATTTCTTGCATAACTTGCAACATTTTTAAAATTTTACTAAAAATGCAGCTTGATGGAAAAAAGCTGCACTCTTTTTTCACAATCACAGTTTGAGAATAAAGTCTGTGGAAACATATTTTAGCTTTAGTAACATTCTATCTTCAGGCCACATTTTTTAAATACCAAAGATGTCTAAGGTATAGTGGCATTAAAAATGTTTTTGTGAATCTTCCCAGCTGTGCTGTTCTGAATTTAGATATGTTGTGGTATATGTAGTATATTGTAGTATAGTAGATCTTTGTTACTTCTGTTGTCTCTTATAGGCATCAGAATTTCAAACATTGTTGGATGGGGTTTGCAGGTGTCAGAACGTGTGCGGAGTTGTGCGGAGGCCTAACATTCAGAATATTTGGAGAGGATTCTGCAGTGTAAATGGTGCTATTTCTCACTTTTTGTCAGGAGAGATCTTCTGCACAGCATCATCACCCACTCAATGTCATACTGAATAGCAAAAATGACTCCTGAAATCCAAGATTGGTAATAGATATAGACTAGCGGTGGTTTTACTGGACTGTAGGTTTTGAAGTAAAACAATTTTGCCCGTTGGCTTTCCACCAAAAATTTGAGTTTTGAGACAATAAGTTGATTTCCGAGGGGAAGCCAATTGCAAAGAGTTCAAAGATAGCAGTGATGAGCTGAAAAGATAAGGGGGATACTTAGTCCAAAAGAATTCACTTCAAACATCTGACTTGAAAAGCCCAAAAATTCTTCAAAGACTATTTTCATTCTCTCTCTCTCTCTCTCTCTCTCTCTCTCTCTCTCTCTCTCTCTCTCTCTCTCTCTCTCTCTCTCTCTCTCTTTCTGCCTGTCTGTCTCTGTCTTTCACTCTGTGTGTCACAAATACTTAAATTTTATATATAATGTGATTTTCTTAATCATCATCCCGTAGCTACAGAGCTCTGCTTTTGTGTAGAGGGTGTGGGAGTTGTATTGGATTAAAGGCTTAACTTGTCTACATAACATAGACTGTGCCACTCATTTGCAGAATCATTAATGCCTGGTTACATAGAGTTGACTATTCTAAAAAAAAAATTCACTTTGGGTCTATCACAACAAAAATAGCTTTTTACAAGAAAAGTATTTTTCTTAGCTCAGCAATCACCTGAGTATTACTAAAATAACTAAATAACTAACTAACTAAAAGTTCTGTGCTGTGGATTTTGGATTAATGGATTGAAATTCAATGACCAGAAAGTGATTGATGATTTGATCGAATACTATGTAGTCCCTGTAGATGTTTTTCAAAGCACTAGTTGATAGGGCATGTTAAGCAGTACAAGAAAACAAGACTTAATTCTCCCCTTTCATGACTGGCCTGCAACTGAAAATTAGATTCACTTCTTCGTAAAAAAGAAAACAACAACAGCCCAGAGCATACAGGGAAAAGAATCTTGTCAAAATATTACAGAAATTACCTGGAGAATAAACGTTTTCAGTTATAGCATTTTTACAGCACTAATGCTATTCTCTTTTTTCTTGTTGAAAAGTAAAAAGTAAAACCATTGTTTTCCACTTTGTATTTTCCACAATTTTAGATTGCAGTTCATTTATTTAAGTATACAAATGTTTGTGATTCCAATGGAAATAATTCATTTCATTGTTCATCACTGTTCGTTGTATTTGTTTTTCTTGTATATTTGTCGCTCTGTACATCTCTGTTCCGACCTTACCCTTTGTAAAGTGTCCTTGAGCTCGGGAAAGGCGCTATATAAATAAAAAATATTATTATTATTATTATTAATTCATTTCAATTCAAATTTGTATAAAGGAACAGCAGAGGCTCATGAATGCCATAGCAGAAGAATGTCATTTGGATGTTAGAATAAAGTTAATTTAAGCATAAACTATGCAGGAAAGTGTTATATTTACATGTGTTTCCTGTAGAGAACACACCACAGTTTCCAACACAGCACACAGTGTGAACAGTGTAAAATTGCTCCCTGCATTTCACCCATTCACCCAAGTAAATATGATGCAGCACCCCAGGAGCAATGTGTAGGGACAGTACCTTACTCAAGGTTACATCAATAATGAGCAACTAACAGTCCTGGGATTCAATCCCATGCCATGACCTTCCGATCATAGGAACAGATTCCTAACCACCAGGCCACGAGCACCCCAACACTATGTGCACTTTCATTCTGAAATGTCAAAACACCTGAATATTAAAGGTGGGTGTGTGAAACTCAAATCTCTAGGACAGTTCTGGGATTACTGAAGGTTTTGCAGCTGAATACTATGTTCAACCATTGCCTAAAATTTGGTGAAATGTGCCCATAACTGAAAAATCAGTTGTCAGTGTACACTTATGTAAGCTCATCTATTTAGTTTCTAGTTTTTAGTGATTTAACAATTTATAAAATTCATTACTTGACACCCTTGAAGGTTGACATAATACCTGACTTTCAGTATTGTTCCTAAACAATACAGTAGTAGATGGTGGCCATTGTATCTTTATTTTTAGTTTTGTGAAGGGTGGTGGGGGGCTGGGCGGTTTGTTGAATAAATTTTAATTAACAAAAACTGTGCAAAAAGTTGCCTAGAAAATCCTCTAAAAGTACAGTATCACATTACATACAGCATAGCTGAGAAAAACAGTAATAGTGTGTAAATGAATACAGTATTATTACATAATGTATTCTAGCCACACAGTAATCAAATGTGTAGTGCTTTATGAGGTAGGAATTATAGTAATAAATGATTATACAAATGTGAAAATAACAATATAATAGCAGTAACTGGATAAAAACATTATGGGAGGGTGATAGTTCAGATGTGAATTTGTTTATAGTGGAACAGTGTATGAGTGTTCAGGAGAACATAGCAGTTCAGTTCATGAGTGGGTTTGTGTGTACAGTACAGGCAGAAGTATTTCTCCTTCAGGAGTCCGATGATCTGGTAGTGAAAGCCTGTATGCTAAGAATGTTTTTGATTTACAGAAGGAGGTAGAAGAGAGTCTGGGAGGGGTTTGAGAATGTAGCATATTGAAGATGTCTGTGACAGAGGGTAGAGAGACTCTGCTGATCATTAAAGCTGTCCTCACTAGTCACTGTATGGTCTTGCAGTCCAAGTTGGAACAATTCTAAAAGCAGTCCATGATGCAGCTATACAGGATGCTCTATAATGTCACTCTGTAGACTGTAGTGAGGATTTGGGGTGGACTAATCCCATTCTCTGCAAGAAGTACAAATGCTGCTGGGCAGTGAAGCTGGTGTTGAGGGTGTGTGTGATGTTGCACGAATTTGAGATTCTGGAGAGTTTCTACAGATCATGGTGTGCTCTCCTGAAGTCTACAACCATCTCTATTGTTTTGTCTACATGAAAAGAAATCAATTTGCACCAGTCTGTTGGCCATTGTTCCTCCTCTCTGTACATCACCTAGTCACTCCCATCATAGATCAATAAATACAATTGTGCTCACTGATGAGATCTGATTAATGTCTGGATCCAGTGGATTGAATGTCTGTAGCCATACAGGAAGTTACAGGAAGTGTCAAAACTTACAGCAATTATTCACTTTGCACATCTTGGCCCAGGCTTCTAAAATGGTTCTTTTGAAACTAGTGCTGAAAGGACAATATTTTGTACTTACACTCATGACTCAATGACTGATACTAGTTTATCTAAATTGGTGGTAATCTAGTGGTATTTATATATTAACAGAATTGATCTGTCTGTAGTCCTGATGGATGCAATACATCCGCACACCGTATATTGGGGCAGCTGGTAGCCTAGTGGTTAGGGCATTCGCCCTGCAACCCAAAAGTCCGGGTTTATCTCCCAAGACCGCTAGGCTCCGCTGAGGTACCCCGAGCACTGAATGCAGTGCCACATGTGGCATATGTCCCCAGTTTTCTGATAGTGGCTGTGGATTTTCTGGGCATGTGTGCAATTTGCATTGCTGATGGCCTGGTAAAGGTTGGTTCTTGCTGCAGTCATCTATGGCTTCTGTATGGGGTGGTGATGCTCTTGGAAACAGTAATGTCATCGATGTCATGTTCTCCTCCAGGTTGCTAGATCCTGTATGCTAGGTTCCAATTGAAGTAGCCAAGGTGGGAATGGGGCTCAGTGTGGTATGCACTAGTGATGTTTGCATGAACACAGTCCAGCATGTTTATCACGCTTGTCGGAAAGTCCATATACTGATGGAGTGTTAGACTTTATCTGTTTTGTTTTCATTCATATTAAAAGAAGCTATTATGACAGTTTCTTTCCAAGCTTGCCATTAACACAATGCACTGAAGCAGCCTGCCACTATGATTAGTGCTAATCTATAATGTATTGATTCCAATTTTCTGATCAGTCTGTAGATCACAGGCTAAGGATATCTACTAAATTGGTAGAATTTTACCTACATGGCTACATGGACAAACAAAAAGCCTGCCTCTCTCCCCAAAACAGCTCTCATGGGCTTGGGTGGGAGCCCTGAGGCAGCCAGGGAGCTTGCTCGGGACAACAAAGCCATGCAGAGCGGGGAAAGATTGACGGCTGGTGGGTTCGCCCCTCTGATCCTTCACTCCAGCCACAGGTGAAATTGCTTTACTGGTCCCTAGTTCTTCCATGCTGCCCAGTGTCCAAGAGAACGAAGCTAGGTTGACTTTGGGCTCTGTTGTGCCACAATGTTGCCTCGCAGTCACCGGTGGCTCGCTCCAAAGCTCCAAAGTCTCTCTGGCTCTGATTAGTCTTCCAAACCCATATACGATAGCCCCTCTTTTGGCTGGGAGCATGCCAATGAGTCATTGCTATGTCATATAGCGTCCTCTACTGGTTTGAAGGAGGCGTGGATCTGGTCTGAAGCATTGTAAGATAAAAGTACTGTAAAAGAAAATTGCTCTGGGTGGGTGGGGTTCCTCTTCATTGCACCCCTTAGTTCTTGGGAGGGTACGTATTTGTTAGCACCCCAAAGTACTCCGAAGAGCCCTTCTGCACTGGTTCCCAGTGTGATGCCGGCATACCCTGATGAATAATAGAAAACATACCATATTCATTTAGTATTTTAATCATTAAAGTCTTCAGCATCACCAACATGGTATCTGGTATTGTTTATGTGTAATTCTGCCCTTAGCCTGCCTCCTGCATCATGCACACCTGTCTGCTTGTTTGTAACCCCATCCAGTCTTGTGTATTTATACCCCAGTCTCTGTAATCTGGGGGATATCAGTCTCTCCCTGTGCTTTTGCTTGTTTTGTGTTTTTTATTTTCATAGTTTCCAGTTTTTAATCTCTTGTGTATATTTTGTTTATTTGATGCCGTGTTTGTTTTGTGTAGTAAATATTGTTGTCTGCATGTATGTCCATCTCCAGTCATCTGTACCATCAACATTTGTTTTGAATCAGGGCTCACAGGTAACACTTTTAGCTAACTCTAATGAGCACACTCTGTAGTTTGAACAATAAAACTTGCTACATACACACCTATTTATGTAAACATAACCTGATGTTCGAACTGAAGTAATTAGACGCTGTTCGTTATTTTGGTCATAAATTGTCAGCTGTCATCTGCTGAGAGAATTCACCACACTGTTAGTGGTAGTGGTGTATTTACTGCCAATCTCAAGTGCTAACCAGGCACTTGGTGCGCTTCACAAAGTCACAAACAACCCACCCAGACATATTTTTTTATCATTGCTGGTGGCTTCAATCACACAAAGTCAGTTCTATGAGCAAATTCTATGTGCATGTGAACTTTGCTATAGGAGGGGAGAACTGTCTGGACAGAATCTATAAGAACGTGCTTCACGCCTAAAAAAATGTGTATGTCTACATCAGTATGTCTAACCGCACACTAATGATGTTATGTGTCGCATACTGCTGAAACGCACAAAACCAGCCAGGAAATTGCCTTGCCAGGTGGAACCATCCCAGCATTTCAGGACTGTTTTTACTGTGTAGAATGGAATATGTTCTGTGAGGCCACCACTCATTGCAGCTCCATCACACTAATTCTGTGACCTGCTACATTAGCAATTGCTACAACAGCCAATGGAAAGCCCTGTTTCCCCACAAAGGTCTGTGTCCTTCTAAGTGAGCAAGGTGTTGCCTTCAGGGAACAGAGTTTTAAGAAGAGCCAGGGCCAACCTCTCTCGTGCCATCAGAAAAGTCAAGTGTAACCACACACACAAGCTCCAGAGCCACTTCCACAACACTAAAGACACACAGCTTATGGCAGGCCATTCAGGCTGTCACCCAATACAAGTCTGCACCAAGAGCAGCCTCCCTCATTCACCGCAGTTTGCCTATCAAACAAACAGATTGACTGAGGATGCCATATCCTCTGCCCTTCACCCCTCCTTAACTCGCTTGGACAAGGGAGACACGTATGATTGAAAGGTATTCACATACTTCAGTCCGCCATTCAACACCATCATCCCACTAAAGCTAACTGCAAAACTGACCAAGCTGGGACTAAGGACCTCTCTGTGTAACTGTATCAGAGAGGCCTGAGTCCGTCTGCATCAGCAAAAACATTTCCATCACCAACAGACTATAGGAGCTTTTCAGGGCTGCCCACTACTGTTCACTCTGCTGACCCATGACCCATGTTGACAACACTGGGTGGGACTTATCAGCCACAATGATGAGTCATTGTACAGAGATGAGGTTCAGCAGTCTAAGGGTCGGGGGGTTCCGGGAGTACACACCTCAGACAGCTTCAACTTGACCACCAAGATCACCTCCCTCACCAAAAAGGCACATCACCGTCTACACATCTTAAGTCAGCTGAAACAGGCAAACCTCCCTCTCCCTTCCCTCACAGTGTTCAACCGAGCCTACAGGGGATTGTTAAAACAACTGGAAACATCAGTGGGGAGTCTCTCCCATCGCTACAGGATATCTTCCACAAGCGCTGAATCGGAAAGGCCTCCTGCACTGTTCGCAACTCCTCACACCATTCAAACAGACTTTCATACTGCTCCCATTTGGCAGACGGTATAACAGTATCAAAGTTCGATCGGCCAGACTGTGTGAGAGCTTTTTCCTACTAGCCGTCAGACTCCTCAACACTCTGCCTGCCCCCACCCCCACCCCCACCCCCACCTCCCACACCTTCCCTTCCCACCCACACCTGAACTGTGAACAGACTTGACTTTCTACATTGCCTTTTACACATCATTCGTTCATGATGCGCATCCATGTTCTTGGATACGGTCTTAGAGTTTCAGTATTATATTAAATTAAATTGAATATTAATTTTGAAACATGGCTGATCTTTTGCACACATAAAGCATAACATTACATTCCAGTTTTGTTGCTTTCCACTTTGGATTGCATTGTCCGAATCAAGGGATTTGAAAATATTACCTTGTTCCAAATTATACATCCTTGTACCAAACTCCATTTTTTACTTTTAGTTTAGAGTTTAAATTTGTAGTTAATTTATATATCTGTATTCTATGTGTTCTTTTGTACTTTTGTACAATGTGGAGCTATACTGTCTCATCTCACTGTATTCATAGCAGCTGAGATGATAATAAAGTTGACTTTGAACCAAGATTACAGACTTATACAGTTGTGCGCATTTACTTAACTGTTAATTCTTTGAATTTAAAACCCTTTTTTTACCACAGAAAATACCCCTGCTATAAGAACAAACATGTATATGATTAAAACATCTGCACGTCATGATATATTTGTCCTGTTGAGTTTTAACTTATGTTTTAATTATGCACTACGATATGTTTATCTGAAGTTATGAACGTTTCAAATACAATAAATAACAAATAGTCGGAATTTGACATTTTTGCCACAAATATTAAAAAGCACTAAATGATAAAATAAATAATAAAAAATAAAAAGCACTATTTAAATAACATGAATCAAATAACATGCTACACAGGAAATAAGGGACAGCTGGTTATTTAGTGGGATGAGTCATATTTTATTATGCTACATTTTGTCATGGAGGTTCAGAATTCAGTCGCAGAGCAAGTGCTCTTACCTGCCTCATGCTATTTTTACTTTAGCTGGTTACTGTGACACTGTGATTGTGACATTCTTATATCACACCTTTTCATGACCACAATACTGTTCAACTGAATTTAACCCAGTGTCTGCTTGCATGTGAAAAATGTATCCGTTCTCATCTTTGCCTGTCCAGCCCTACTGTAACATTAAAGCCTGATATTTGGTGCACGACTCACAGGTTGAGCACATTGATAATTAAATTAACCTTATTTAACCTAAATGTGACTGATGTTGTATGACTTTTTCTTCTTACATTTTGTGTCATTCTTAATGGTCAAGTGTAACAATCAATTAGTCAGTGTGATACCAGTAGACTACAGCAGGTTCAACAGTGCTATGGTTGCTATTGTTAACCCTGACAGATGTAGAACGGAAACAGAAATATTTAAATGTCAAAGCTATATACATTTACATATATACATATATACTGATTAAGGGTTTCCAAGAGGTCAAAATGAAGTGTAGAAATAAAGTGAGTTGAGTGTAGTGTAATAGAAAGCAGGAAAAACAGACTGTTCTTTTTAGCATGAGTATGTGAAGCTTAAGCACCCACTGTCAAAAAGGGCACAATTCTTTGGGCACTTGGTGCAGATCATATTTCAGACAGCAGTGTCTGACTTTGTACACTGTCACACTGTTTTTTAATTTTTTTTTACAGAAATATGAAATCTTAAATCTAGACGAGAAACAAAAAACAAGAAAACATGACAGTGTAATGGTCAATGTATTTTTATATTTAAGTTTGTTTGTGGTGGACCTCAGTGTCATTCCATCGTCATGCTGGTGTTTGCTCATGATCTCCTTGTTTTGAGTTTGGTTTTCTGGCCGTTGTGCCTATTTGCTATGTGTTAAATAAAAGTACTTAAAAGTGGAAACCTGCGTATGCGCCTGCCTTCAGTGCCTTGGAGATATGGAGGAGAAATGTGACAGTGAGTTATAATTTTTGAATCATTTTTTATTTTCTTTTGTGTAAAAAAGTCCCAGTGTATGGACAGATCAGTCATAGAATAATATTATTGTAATATTGTATGTTACCTGCCTACTTAGTTTCAGTTACCTACAGCAACATATGCACACTTAGTCTTATAGTGCTGAAAAACAGGTCCTTGATTTGTAATCATAGTGGAAGTCTTTTTGTGCAGAATAGAACCAAGTACAAAAGGGATCCCATCGGAGAGAATAACTGTATATTTAGGCGCATACAACAAAATCATGCTTGTCATGAGCAGAATGTGATTTATTTTTAACTTGAAACTGATGAAAACCATGAATTTGATGCTAGTGATGCCAGAATTGGCAGTTCCAGAGGTTGGCTTCACATGCCTTTGAAGAAGCATGTGCTGGCTTTCATCCACCCAGTTTGGTGGCATTGTGTGACTGGGGGATCAGAATCAGAATTGTGTTTATTGGCAGAGTATGTGAGTGAACACATACAAGGAATTTGATTCCGGTCAATGGTGTCTATCAAGCACAACAGTATAAAACAACAATAATATGTAAAAATATGTGCATTCATGTGCCTACACCACACCCATATGTCTCTTACAGAGCATGCTTGCTGCTCCAATAGGCCAATAGACCCAATTGTGATTCTGATGAAATTACGTCAAATTGCTGAGGTGAATCAGGTCAATCAGGGTTGGACTAAGGTTTGCAAGAGATTTCCAGTAGCAAGTATTGGTGACCACTGTTCCACAGCATTGCCCTGAGGAATTTTAGGGACCTTTAGTTAAAAAGTTTAATTGTGAGAGAATCACGTACTTTAAATTAGTTGTTCCCTTTTTAGACTGATGTATACCATGGGTGATATAAGGTCTTTCTGCAGGTGCTTTTCATTGTCTCCTCTAAAGTGATCAGCTGTGAATTATGGAGTTCAGAACCTGTCATATGAGCTATAGCTATAGCCTTTTGCTGCAAGAGTGTTTCAGTCTTTGCAGATGGCAGGCCAACAAATGCAGTTATCAGCAGATACCATCTTGTTCTGCTGCCACCTGGTCCCATGAGCTTCGGCAGTGTTGCCAATGTCGCTGCTGGCCCATGTTGGCCTTGCCTGTCACATTCCTCCCCTCTGGACCCCACTTACACCCTAACCATCTTCTCATTGTCACGGGGAATTGGGAATAAGCAGAGGTGAACGAACAGAGAGGATGAGTAAGCATGACAAAGGAGCAGGGTAGAGAGACTACATAGGCATGTCAATGCAGTAATTAGCAAAGAGAGAAAAGAAGAAATTATAAGAATTGAAGAAGTAAAATATTTCTAGCAGATAGTTGGAACAGGGCAAAGGAGAAACAGGAGAATTTCCTATTTCCCCAGTTTCACACCTTTTCATCTGCAGTGGTACATTTGCATAGTAGCATTTTACATGTGTTTATTTTCAATAAAGTATGCAAATGAGTTTTAATTTTTAATTACCACTGTGTAGAAAGGAAAATCTCTGTTATTCACATTTTTTAGTTTCAGAAAGCAATTAGTTAATTGGATAGCTAATTTTACTGTATTTTCTTTTAATTTTGTTACATTAAATCTAAACGTGTTGCTTATATGTGTTGTATTGCCTGAGCTAAAGTAATATTTTCATCTGTCGAGTTAATTACTAATGCAATTGTATTGTTATTTTAGAGTGAATTTTCAGTACTCGTCTTTCTGTAAAGAATAGGCTTCATGATAGAATATGTTTCCCTCCATCTGACCTAAAATTAAAATTGCTTTCAAATTGATCAGTCACATGGTTAATGAGGTTTCAGTTTCTGTGCTATCTTTAAACTAGGCCATGGAATACCCACTGAGGATTGTGCATGCGCATTTATACACACAAGAGTACACACACATATGCACATACAAATCATTTGTAGGATCCAGGGGGAAAAAAACGCTTTTGCAGGACACTGTCTAAGGCTCTATAGTAAAGAGAAGCTTACGTACCATAACCAAACTGCTTCAAGATACCACTAAACAGCCCTGGGAGATTTGTGTACATATATCTGTGTGTTAGCTTGAACTGCAGTATGAAAAATAATTGGCATGAAGTCATGGTTGATTTATATAATGTTCCTTCTATTCATGAAGTTGTAGACGATGGGAGAACAAGGTAAAAGTGGTATGGCAACATCATACGCCAACCTGTACATCTGTCAGGGCTTGGACATTTGGTAGGGTTCTTTACCTAAACCAGCAGTTTACAATAGTGTTTTTCAGTCTGCTCACAATGCCAAGCTCACAGAGTATGTGGATAATAATGAACCAAAGGGGCCAAGTTGACAGGAAAATGTCCATAAGATATGTAGTGAGAGTTTCTGAGGCTCACAGGCCACATGGTATTTACCTTCGTAATATGGCTTTGGGTCTGGAATCCGGCTTTGCTACCTAGAATACCCTGACACACCTGTAATCCACATTTATGCCTCTTATCTACTGCTTGGCTTGTAATCTCTGCCTAGGCATGTAATCTGGCTGCATACTGGCCGAGCACCGCATTATCAAATGGTATCACAGACATCAGCTTTTATGGATTTTCTTTGAGTTGAACCACATCTGATGTGCAAGGAAACACTTGCAGTGAGGCCTATTGATTTGTTTTTTCTTTTCCCTCACAATCTGAGATTAGATAGACAACAATACAGTTGATAGTGCAGGCTATTACAGCACAATATCTTTGCAAAAGATGCTGGAAAATATTGTTGGCATGCTGGATAAGGTATCTTGAAATCAGTAATAACCCAAAAACAGCCCAAAAAAATGTAATAAAAAGAAAAAAGTGTTTTTCTTTTTGTGTCGCTCTATTTCTCCGAAGTCAGTTTTTATGTATCCCTCTTTAAACAAAATCTATGTGCCTCTTCTTCTCACTCTCAACACATGATACATTTAATTAACAACAAACATCAGAAACTGATGCCTAAATGACTAGTTCTGAAGTAAACAGAGTGCTGATAGCATGGAAATGAGATGGAAAACACAGTGCATGCACATCTATTTATGTCTCCACTCTCTGTTCTCCCCCACTGATGATTCTCTGTGCGTCAAGTTGTAATTCCAGGTGACAGTTGGACATCATAAATCGCCTGCTAAGGAATTACTGTAGATGATATTTCACAATAAAATGTGGTCACTGGAGCATGGGATGGACATTGTTACTATGCAGAAGACTCTTCTTCAAGTTCCTTTGAAAGTGCCTTCACTCCATTCCTGTGCATTTGTTTTACCCACAGAGGGACTGGGAATTGTTTTCAGTTTATGCAAGTTAATGACTCAAAGACTTGGACGGAAATGGGCACTGTTTGCAAAGCTAGACATGAAGGATGTCATTTGAAATGTGCTGGACAGGAGCTCAAATATAGGCATGCTGCATGTGTAATTAACTCTACAACTTTAATGTGTTTGGTTTTCTAGCTAATCAAGTGATGAAGGCAAAGGGGGGGATTTATTCCAGTCTTAAATTGTGGCTTAATTTTCACTACCGACCATATACTGTCAAACTGCCAAGTTTCTGTGAATGTCTATACACTAAAGACTTTAATTAGATTTTTGTGGAGATTTATGCTAGTATGCCAGTAATATCTGGTTCTTTCGTTGAATGCAACATGTTCAAACGATATTGAACGATGGCATAGATATTTGGGGAGCACCAACCAGGCCTGTGCTGATATCTGTTTTTATACATGAAAACATTATGAAATGTTTAAATTAGGTTTTTGTATGTAGTTTGATTAGCATTATGTAAATGTAATCATGGAGGGTTACAGATGCAGTAAACTAAATAAAAATATAGAAATTTCTGCACTGTGGTCCAGTTTAGAGTACAATAAATGTATCATCAAATATCTGTCAAACCTTAAAAGCAATCCAGTGATGCATTTTTTGTAAGCAATCTACTGATAGTGATTCTGACTCTGTGATTGGGAATATTATTGGTTAGCACAAGAGACTTGTGATGAGATGGGAAAGGATTTTTAATATTAATATAATTAATATTCAATCAATTAATTTTCAAGCAATCTGTAATTGCCAATATGCCACAAAAAGGGCTATCATAACTACTGATAATGTGGTGTTGTGGCTATTTTCAGAGTGTTACTATCGATTGCTGGCAGAAACCTGCAAAGAGGACCTTTATAGTACTGTGAATGTATAAATCATTGTGTAAAGCAAATCTTTATTTACTGCCTTGTAATGCCCAAAGGAGAACACCAAGCATTCTTCTCTGCTGTATGATAAAACCTAGACTGAAATTGCTAGGATGTCACATTAAAATAGAGACTTTGGCCAACTTTGTCCTGAAGGACGTCAGCCACAGACAGTAAAAAGCACATCTAGAATTTGAATTTTATTCCCTGGTCTACCATTCGCCTTGGCTAAGCTGATCTGTCCTCTGGGGTTTAAGAAGTAAATCTAATGGAAAATTCCCAACACCCGCAGTTCATGACAAAATTACTGCATTCATCTTGCATTACAATGAACAAATTACCTACAATTTTTAATAGCATAGAGGAGAATAGAATGTTTTTGTAATGTTTGTGTTTACCATGCACACAACCCATAAACTTTACATTTAGTTTCCAGCAACAGTTTCATACACACCATGGTAGCAGAATGTGTCTGATCAGCTGCATCTGGTGCAGTTGACAGTATATGGATTTGATCCTGACAAAAAGTGGCAAAGTCAGTCAAGGCAAATGTATTTATATAGCGCTTTTTACAGCTGACACAGTTGCAAAGGAGCTTTACAGAGGTGAAAAACTTCACAACCAAAGAACCAAGACGCAAAAAGGCAATCAGTTCTACTCTGGGTGATGCTGGATAGCAAGAGAGAATAAACGAATTTCACTACTGAGATGACTAACAATATATTAGAGGTAAAAATATACAGACATAACCACTGTGACCAGAATGTTTTAGTTAGCAGTAGTAGTCTGTAAGTAGAAGCAACAACTTACTTCCCCAGCCACCGGGTATCGGTCCATGAGTCATTTTGTACCGGGCCGCACACAAAGACTAAAAATATTTAATTGATCTTAATTGATCTTTTATTTTGAAAAAAAAAAATGCTCATCATGTGATACAATACATCAAAAAATAAGCCTACAAGCTAGCAAAAATAGTAAAAAAAAAAAAAAGTTCTATCTGTATCGGTCAGTGAAAATATTGTTTTACTGGTCTATGGCACAAAAAGTTTGGGTCTAGAGGACAAGCAGACAATGATGCTTGATCTGGTCGAGAATACAGGTGAATGACATAAATGACATGAATGATTGTGTGAAAGTGGTGAGATGTTGGACCTACATGGTGTTTTACTTAAATTCTCTGTGTCCATAAACTCCTACATTTGAGCTTGGGGGGTTGTAATAAGAGATACATTCACAAAGGGGCTCAGCAACAGGGTTATTTACAGCTTTAAATGACAATAGCACAATTTTGTATTCAGTATGGAATTTCAGTGGAAGCCAGTGTAGTTTTCATAATATTGTACAGATGTGGTCAAATTTCCTGGTTTAATGAGGACACTACTTGCCACATTCTGCATTCTGTTTAGATCCTATTAGAACATACTGACAGAAGGGCATTGCAGTAATCCAGCCCTGAGGTTATAAAGGAGTGAATATAGGTATAAAATACATTACATAGCTTCCAATGTTTCAAAGTCGAGGACAGTCTATTCTAGTAGCATTGCCTATATGCGCATCAAAAGATTGGAATTAATAGTGACAGCGAGATTTTCCACAGTTGACACAGGGATAACTAAGAAACTAACAAGATCTAGCATTAAACCTGACAGTTTGTTTTCAGCAGCTTTTGAAGCTAAAAGAAATACATGTTTTTCATGGTCATCATATCATTTAAGTTTATCACATGGCTGCTATATATAATCGTGTGTCATCTGCAGAGCAATAAAAGTTGATCCTATGCATGCGGATAATTGTACCCAGTGGGAGCATGTACACTGGCTACAGAAAAGAATACTGTACACACATTTTGTTGCTTTGTAGCCTGAAATGAAGGCACACAAAATCTTTCCTGCTGTATTTGCTTAGTGCATGAGAGATATAATACCAACAGTTTAGCACAAATACATTTAAAAAACTAAATTAATGAGACAGATAAAGGATCGCCTCTAAAAAAAGGTGTGTTTTAGCGAAGCTCAATCAAGATTTATTGTGGCTTTTCTGTGAAATGTTTTTTGTCTTGCAATCCTTCCATACAATCATTTGTGGAGCACTTCTGATGTCACATGCACAAACTTTTGCCATGAATTCCTGCTATAGGCCTCTTGGTTTCATCTCCTCCTCACTCTTTCATCCAGTTTGGAGAAGCAGCCTGATTCTTTGTTGTGAAGGTTTTGGGGGCCCCTAAATGTATTTAAGATATGACCTCTTGCAGCCCGTAGCACTGGGGTATTCCTTATTTTATCACAATTCAGCTCATCAAATGATTATGGCGTGTTTTATGAGCTAGTGTGTTGGGTAACAGAAGCAAGAGTAGGAAACAATGACCTAAAAAATAACAGTAAATTCTAGTCAGCAAAGGTATCTCTTTGCTGAAGTAACAGAATTGGCAGCTACATTAGTAGCAGTTGGAAAAGACGTGGCTGCTGTCACCTCAGACAAGGTGATTTCAAAATTCTCAAACAAATTATATGGCCAGTATTCTACGCAAACCAGACAAAGATACCAGTCTTCCTTCAGGTTATGCTCTGTAATTAATTAGTGCATATTATTAATATTAGTTTAGCCAGCAGAGGTGAAACAGTCCAAAATCTAAAACATTTTTCCTTAAAGAAGATATTCTTGAACATAGAGAATTAACTCTTTCATCTAATAAACCCTACTACTAATCAAAAGACAGAAACTATTATAACATTATTGTCCACAGAAATGGCTTGGTATGTAACTCAGTATGGAGTTGGAATATGGAGGTGAATTAGCCAAAGCCGTGCTCTCTCGCCATACCCTTTGTCACGGCTCAGCCAGTGGCCGTTAGGGGTCACTGTTTTTGGTTCTGTTTTGTTATGGTTTTTGGGACTTTTATTTTGACATTGTTCTGTTTTGCTCATTGTTTCCCGTTTTCACCTGTTTTGTGTCTGTGTCTTGATTGTGTCATGTATTTAAGTTCTGTCTGGGTGTCCCACAGACATCTGTCCATCGTCTCACATTGCCTTGTCTGTATTCCTGTTTTCATGTTCATGTTTGTAGCGGCCCTTGAGCCAGGTTTTGTTTATGTTTCTGTTTTCACGTTCTGTAAATAAAGAGCCTGACTTCATGGATGCATGCCTGCCTTGTCCCTGCTGCCCCCAAGGGAAATAAATTCCTGTAAATGTTTCAAATAAGATGTAAGGGTGTCACGGACGACGGGAGGAACCCATGTCCGTGACACCCTTACATCTTATTTGAAACACTTACACTTGTTTGATATCAGGTGGAAGTTGTTTGTGTGTGTGTGGCAAATAAATATTATGACCTTGCAGTATGATGTGGGTATTAGTGCAAATTCCACGAACAAAATGATATCAATGGAGTATCGCGTAGGTGTAGGCATATGTATACTAACTTCCTTTTACATGTATATTTTCACATAAATTCCTGATAAATTCACACACTGAAAGCCTTCATTATTGTTATTTGCATACATTAATGCATGCATGCCAAATGATTTTAAATAATGTATGAGTTATTGAGTTTTATTGTTATTGACGTATCTGATTAATTAATGAATCCTTAGTAAATTAAAAAGTCTTGCTTACTGTCAGTATTCACATCAAATAGAATAATACACCACCTAAAACATATTTATCAGGCATGTCTGAGAATTGTCTGGACATGGTCCTAATATACTAATGCACATGCTTGATCAACATCCTGCTGTTCAACACACACTGAAACAGAACAACAC
>JBBPCW010085384.1:0-17855 GCA_037974425.1 Phenacogrammus interruptus
CACACACACACACACACACACACACACACACACACACACACACACACACACACACACACACACACACAATTTTACATGTAACATAAACTTAGCAATCTGCTAAGACATGACTGCTCCATTAGTTTAGCGCTGAAGCTACAAAGCTAACATCAGTTATCACCTAAATCACTGTTAATACATCCCTGAAATATCTCTCAGTACTCGCAAGCCACGTCCATGTCATGTCACCTGCTTTGTAGATATGATTTACTGTGAGCATTAAAAATGAACACAGTGTCATATATATGAGCAGCCATTTAGACAACATCTGGGCAGGAGAGGTTTCATCTTGGATCAGATTTGTATTTATGATGATAGACGCCACAAAAATTGATTTTAGATCAGCTCTCATGAAGCGGTTTGTGAAAACAGACCTTGCTGTCTAAAAAGTCATACTGGCTCCTAAACCACATTAAAGAAGAGCTTGATGCAGTTTGAACAGGCTGAGAGATGTTTTGGAGTATATTTGCTGAAAAGATTCAGTTGATTATGACTTCTAGAGTTTGTTAGCAATGTTTGCCTCACAGCACATTTTCAACAGCAAAACACACTTAAATGTTTATGCAACTTTTTTAGTAGAATTAAGTACATTTTAACATATTTTAAATATACTCATTTATACTAATACACTAGTTTTTCACAGGTCCCATGTGTAATTATTCAGAGAGAAAATCAGTGCAAACATTTGACCAGAGTTGTGCAAACCTTTGAACCGTTATATATTTTTTATGTTGTATGTATCCAAATTTTGATGCATGTAAATATGAATCCTAAATGCAGCTAGTTATGTGTTGAAACAATTTTTTAGAACAGTAGTAGAAGTATTTATATAATGCAAACCTTCTAAACATATATGCAAAGCTGCTATTTGGCAATATATGTTTAACTGAATGTGCAAATAGCATATTAAACATCAGGCAAATGTCCAGTGCTATTCCACCAAATTCAGATCCTTTTTTCAAATAAACCCTAAACTATAATTAAATTTTTAAATGGCAAGCCAGTTAGTTGCTAAACAAAACTATTTCTTATTAAAGTACATGTAAAATACTTCAGAGTTTACCAGATATCATTTTACACAAAACAAACATGTGTCACCTGAATAGATAGATGTAACTCGGAGTATATGAATATAATTCCTAAATATATAAATGTAACTTGGAATATGTACATTTGGCTGCCAACTATATCATTAAAACTCTGATTATTTAAATTAAACTCCCAAGTGTATAAATATAACCTGAAATATATAAATGTGTGTATGGTTGCATTAGTTTATTCAAGAATTACATTTTTGTTTATCAGACATTTATATATTCAGAGCTATCTTCAAATATTTAAAAATTGAATGTATACATTCATAGTTGCATGTATATAGGAATTATATAATTCAGATATATTCAGAGTTCTATTTATATATTCACAGTTACAGTTTAATAGTTGGAGTTACACTTATATACTCAGCTTATATTTCTACATTCTCTGTTTGTTTCAACACAGTGCCATGAAGCTTAACCTACCAGTTCACAAAAAGTCATTACCCTGCTACCTAAGAAAGGGATGCATCTTATTGCATCGACTTTGTCAGGGCACTGGTTTTGTTATCTTTTAGTTTTAATTCATGTTTAATATCTAATATTTTTAATAGGTACAAATTCATTGAAAGCAAGCGATAAACAACATGTACTAGATAGCTGTTACAACTCAGCTACAAGATGCCTTTTACAAGGCACACAGGCACATCATTCAACCAAAATGTATCCATGCATGCAGTTGAAGAGGTGAAATGAGACTAGTAATGGTTTCCAAGCATTGATCCAAGGCCTGAGAAAAATGTGGCGAGTCTTGAGATCGGTCTGATTGGTGCCGTCTCTGATGTTTCACCCCTGCCCTGAAATACGGCACATAGCTTTCATCTCATACTGGATTGTGCACTGTATACTTCTAATGAAGAGTAGTGTGCAGTCCAGCTAAACACTATATATTGGTGCAGTATGCACCGCACAGCACAGAGTATGATATTTCAGACACAAGCAATGTCTCTTTAATCAAACTGAATGGATTTGAAATGACAAAGAGAGGACAGAGCATGCTTTATAACAACCAAACAAACCGGACTCGATGCTTGCTCAGACTCACTCACTGAAATGTCTACCTCAGAAAGTCCCAGGAATAGATGCCTGGTTACAGGATAAAGTCCCAGTGGAACTGGACACAGCTGTATTAGATAGTGACTGGTAGTGACTGCTCCTTTAGCCTGTGTGTAACAAAAAAAATCCCTCTGCAACCCTGATTCTGACAAGTGAAAGCAAATCTCCAGTGGATATCAACAAGGATCAAATTGTGTTGCAGTTTTTCCAAAGGACATCAGATTGAACAAATTAATTTATAAAATGGATTCAATGATTTTAAGATTGCCAGGATACTTTTTGGCAAAAATTTTAACCACATCATGGCTAGGGTCAACACAAGGAAAAATCCCATATCTGTTGGTGCTCCAGGCTCTGCGTGTAGTGGAAAAAACACCAGACAACCAATCAGTGCCTGTCTGTCAGCAAATCGGGAATAAGAGGGCTATTTACTTGTCAACAACAGGGAGCTTTAGCTTAGCTATACAGCTAGCTCAGGGATGTCCAGTCATACTTGCATAGGGTACATGCAGATGCAGGTCTTCCAGCTTGTTTAATCAGTTGGTCTCACTCTTCAGAAACCTGATCATGTGTCCTCCTGATTTGGTTGGAGCAGGATTGTGGCCTTTATTGGAAAAGAGGTTTGTTAGTCTTTTTGATACCCCTGAGGAAGTTCTGATATGACCCCAATGTCTCTTGATGTGTATCTGGTTTGGAATTGCATCTGCCAGTCAGAAAAGTATTTTGCAAAGCACATTTCTTTCCAAATCATGCAGCTGTGTGCTGCAGATCTATCTAAGAAAGTTAGTTGGAAATAATGGCCTGTAGCAGAAGCTAACAAGATGAGCTCTGCATGCACAGAAACTGCAGTCTGCATTGCCCGAAGCTGGCTAAGCTAATAAGCTGTATGTTCAACTGTGTGTATTTGAAACACATTAATTTGTTGCAATTTGTAGTGAATGTGTTGCAATTTGTAGTGAATAGTGAATACTTGTAAGTAGCAACATTCAGTCTGAAATGCTCATGCATGTGTTTTTGGGGATTTTTTTTTTTTTTTGATGACAGGAATGCTGAAGCAAGGATCTGTGTTTGTTTTCATGAGATAAGCTTTTTTGAGCATTTGTTGGACTCCATCTCTTGCCATGGCTACAATCGTCCATTCTACCATGTCTGACATGTATCTGCTGTTTGTATCTTCTGCACAAGCCAATATCACTCCATACTGTATTGAGGTCACTTCTGCACAGAGGCTTGAATTCCTTATCAAGGTGTTGAATGACTCACAAGAAAGAGAAAAGGGTACAACTAGCATTTTAGAAGCATAACATTTTCCACAAAGATTGCAGGACCAACACTAAGAAGGAGCCATATACGCTTCTGTAATGAACATGTCTAGCTCTAACAAAAATCTTTAACCCCTGACAAAGTCACAATGCACTCTTTCAGCAAAATGGGGGTAGCAGATCTACTCTGTGCCCAGACTGATTAAAGGCAAATTCTGGTATCTTTCCACCAGCAGTCAGTGGATTTGAATAATTCACTAGGACTAATGTAATGTGTCACATGAAATTATGAGGGGGGCACTAAACACTTAATCTAAAATTATATTAAAACAGTAGCACCAGATTTTAATTTTCCCCTCCATCAGTGACACATTAAATCATCAGATTAAATGTGGTTATCTATACTTGCCTGGGTCATGCCTGCTTGAGTCTGCTGCATGTCAATAGTTCATTTCCCCAGATGATTTTAAGCCATGTGTACCAATTACCCCTGCCACCGCCCTCCTGCCATTGTATAGGAAAAACCGAGGTACAATCCAACATATTCTGTCTTTTCCAGCTAATGTAAATCTATTTGGAGGAAACACTGTTAATTCTGTATATATCCCCTTCAAAATATTCACATTTTGTTGCTTTGCAGCCTGAAATAAAGAAAAGCAATTTTGCTGCTGATTGATGCAACTTTTAACTTCGAACTGAAAGATACGACATCAATGATTTAGGGAAAAAAATCACCCCCCTCTTAAATCTACTTGTAAACTATGTCAGATGTAACTAATCACCTTTTGCACTGCACATGACAAAAATTTGCTTCCACCTTTGATCCTGGAGCCTGGTGTGATCCAACAATGGGTGGCAAGGCATTGTCAAAAGATCTCTGGAATAAAGCTGTGGAACAGCACAAGTCATGAAATGAATAGCATATTAAAGTTGATAATTAAGAAGTGCAAAGAGTTTGGCTTTACTAGAACCTTCCCTGTCACTCTAAACTGGACGGAAGAATGATGAGGAAACTGGTCAGAGAGACTACCAAGAGGCTACTTTAAAGCAATTACAGGAATTAATTGCATAGATTGGTCAGTGTGTGCGAGTGACAGCAATATCACAAATGCTCGACAATGCGGGCTTGTATGGGAGGCTTCCATACAAGCTCCTCAGAAAAGGTCACATTAATTCTCACCTTTAAGACTCTCAGGCCAAGTGGAAAAAGGTGTCATGGCCAGATGAGACCACAATCAAACTTTCAAACCATTTAGCCTCAACACCATCAATGGTACATTGGCAGACAGCCAATACAGCTCATCATCTATAGATCACCTTTCCTACAGTAAAGCATGGAGGACGTTGTCTACAGCAGGAAAAGGGAACTTGTCAGGATAGAAGTAAAAATGGATAGGGCATTATTATTGAGGAAAACCTGCTGCACTCTGCCCTAAAGTTGTCAATGGGAAGAAGGTTCATGTTCCTACAGGAGAATGACCCAAAGCACAAAGTAAAATTAAACACACAGAGGCTGAGGGAGAAAAACGTGAATGCCCTTGCATGACCTAGTCAGAGCCCAGACTAAAACCCTACTGAAAATCTGTGGACCGACTTTTGTATCATATATCTTTTATGATGTTTATATATCATATATCACCTCCATCACATTTGGAAAATTATATCTATGCTGGAAATTATATCTATGCTGACGGTGTCAATAATGCTCCTGTCTGAAGTAGCACCCTTATATGTGACAACAAATATGCATCGTGAAGAATGACAAATATATTTTACTGCAAAAATAGAAATATGGAAATATCAGCAATCATGTATTTTATTATCGTGACACATATTGTATGTTTTTAATAAATATATGAATAAATAATATAGGAATTTTTTTTTTAAATCATGAATATAGAGGGATATAAGGACTTCTGTCACTGTTTACTTTAGGCCTCTAAGAACACTGCATTAAAACTAATCCCACTGTGCGGAGATGGCACTTCAGCCTGGCTAGTTTAAATGTGTTTCATAAAAATTCATATTACATTTTACATTACCTTTTTCAGGTCAAAGAACAGCATCCACACTTCTCTCTTCCCTAACCAATAATAAATCATAATTTGTGTGGATGATGGTAATAATTTAATTTGTCTGTTAATAATCAACATTTTGATCAGTGTAGTTGATATCTGTGATTTTTCCTTTTCAATCAGTGAAAATGACCATGTATTCTCTAATGGGGGTGCAATCTGATTAATGTGGATAAGTATGAATAGGTGTAGATCATTCTTCTTTTTTTTGTTCTCAGGGAGATAGAAGGCTACCAATAAAATTAAACAAGCAGAACCCAACTTTGGAACCACCTTAGGAGTATTGCTATAATAGTATAGCTTGAGGCACAACGCTAAACAAGGCAGGACAGAAGGCTCACCTTGACAGTCCGCGGCCTTGCTGTTGAAATCAAGCTGATTAGCTATTGAGCACTTTTTCTGTTATTGATGAGCATGTTCATGTTTATGCACGGCAAGAGCTCCTCGGCACCCTTTTCATGAATACGAGGGATGATGTTTATTCTCATTCGACTGAATAAAGCCAGACAGCCAAAGGTGCTATGTCTCTATATCACCCGAAGGCATATACAGAAAGAGAAAGAAAGAGATGGAAATAATACACATGCACACATACTGCCAAGAATCTCATCTTATGCCTCCATAGTGATGGAAGAACTCACTCTTTTGTTTGCTTTGTGTTCCTTGTCATTGAAAATGGAGAAAATAAGCCATTAGTTGAACAAAGACAGCATCTAGCATCTAACTTATTGTTAAGGCAAATCTTGAAATCAGTCACTTTAAAAATGCATTGATAGGCAATGATATTAAAATAAATAATTAATAAATAATAAAAAGAATATTTCTGCTAAGCAACATCGTTCTATTTCAAGACATACAAGCTGTACAGAACATTCAAGTAGAAGTATAAAAACAGGTATATTAATCAGACTGCTAATGTGTTTACAAGTTACTATATAATGTTTCCAGTCTAGCCTCTGTTTGCTGGTGTTTGTTTGGCTCTTCCTTTGGCAGAATGAAACTAGAACACTGTTGGCTCACTGTGTGTGAAATGGGATTTTACAATGAGCTGCTAGTGAGCAATATGGACTGAAAATGGAGGAGTGTGAAGCCCCTGATGCTGTGAAAACATTTTACAAATCACTACAGCAAGACGGCAGCTTTCAAAATATGAAAAAAAAAAACTGTTGACTTGCTTGATTTGCTAATCTATGAAAATGAAAATTGAAAGTGCAAGTGCACTTGGAAGTGCCATTTCCGTCAATCAATGTTCTTGAAGGATAAACTAGAATCAGAATCATAAAATGTTATTGGTTCAGGAGGAAATCACTTATGACTGCATAGTCACACATAGAGATACAGAGACAAGAAAAATACAAAATACCTATAAATAAAAAGTCTAAATAAAATCAAACAAAAACTGCAGAAAATATTTGTGTTTATGCTTTTATATAGGTCTTAATGGTCCCTTAATAAAGTATCTGAAGTCTCTTTTTGGAATTCAGTGCAGAATTACAGCCACTTAGAGCCAGTCCCACAATGAGATTTTCCAAGGACGTGCCATTTCTGTGTCTGTAGCTTTAAATAATAATGAGGAGGAGGGAGGAGGGTGGAGGAGAGAGGCGGAGCAAGGTGGAGGGTGAGGGAGGGGCCAGATAGCTTGTAAAAGACAGTTGTATTCATCTGTAGTGAGATTCGGGACATTTCTTTGATGGCCAAGCAATTGAGATCAGTGCCTATAGCCCCGCTGCTGTAAGACTCCTCAAATTTGAACTATTCTCATCTGATCACCCTGGTTTGCAGAGGTGCTCACTCATAGTCATTTCAATGAGGGAAAAGGCAGATATTGGCACACGCTATATCACTAACAGCAGCACGGTTGTCCAAATAACAGAGAAGTACAACACTCGAGTTAATGTGTGTATTCACACACCACTCACACACATGTCGGATGCTATCTACCTTTACATTTGCAACAGTAGCCTGGTAACTGGGCTGTTAGCTGTTAGCTGCAGAGCTAATGTTTCAGCCACATTCTAAGGTAAAAAGCTCAGTAACCTTATACAGCAAAGCAACACAATTATATAGCGCTAAGTTACTTGTCCGAAGTTTTTATCTGAGCCAAGGAGAGAACTGATCCAGACTTGATTTTCAGCCATTCAGAAAGACTAGCTCTGTATTGTGTCGGCTCATTTCCAGAGAAAAAAATAACCCACTGGTTCTTCAGAGGCTTGCAAGTAGGAACTGAAAAATATATTTGTGCTCATTTGTACATCTAAGCACAGAGCAACTGCCATGCTTCACTCGTTTGCAAGCCATGATCTCTTTACAGGCAAAAGTGGTCTCTCACACATAGCATTGACAGTCGGTGGAGTAAATTTTTAGGGGAAAGGAGCAAAATTCTCTGAGAAAGTTGCGGTAACCTTTCCCCGTATGACATCATAGGGCCAAATTCCAGATTGGGCTTCTGAGCAGTCGTTCTCTCAAGGGCGGAGCAGGATAACCAAAGCTCTCTTTACACCTATCGCCATTTCCAGTCACTGCAGGACCATAGACAGGCTAGGATAATTTGTATTAATGTTAAAAAATCTCATAAAGTGACATTTTCATGCATGTAATAAAGAAAAGTAGCATATAAGTAATATGGACATATAAGTAGTGAAATTTCACATGATAAGACTATAGCACATAATAAGATACTGCACATAATGATAATGATTTAGCATACAATAGGATTAGTTTATATAATGGTGCAAATTGTAAAGTCAATAATGCACATAATGAAAATTATTTAAACCCAAAAACCTCCAAAACAGAGAGAACTTGTATTGTATGACTACTGTGAAAGGGATGTCATCTAATTGAAACTGGACAGGTTGGAAACAATAAAATACTGGCTCCCATTTTAATGTTAGATTGCCAACGTAACTAACAACTACTCTCAGTCTATCGTAACAGTGACCTTCCTCATACATACACACTTTTTTTTATTTGAAATTATAAATGCACTCTAAAGGGTGTACTTTTTTGAGATAAGATTGTTGATTTCTGTCATGCTGATCCCAGCCTAGAGAGAGCTTGTGAGACATACCAATCTCTTTCAAAAGCAGATGAAAATCTGGGCCCCAGGAGCCATGTCTGCTCTTCAGGACTGTTTTCAGCACAATGACTAGCACATGTTTAGACAGGCTGCAAACTCAATTGGCTTTACCAACCACGAGCAGCACACAGCATCAGTGACTGGTTACATCAGCATGTGCATTAATGACGCTACTGTTTCCAAGACCACCATACGCCACGGATGACTGTGGAGGTGTGCATGCTGTTGCGAACTCAAGTCATTGCTTTTAGCTCAAATGATAAAGCTGTCAACCTATCTTGGGCCATCAGAGCAGCAAAGTGCGCTCCTGCTCCTGCCACTTCCAGGACACTGGTGACATAGTGCATGTGGTGGGGTATCCAGACCATCTCCAGCTACAGGACTTTTCCACCTGTCTGTGATGGTGAAATCTCTCTTCCAGATCCGATGAATTACATATGCATGGTTTGAGGCACAAAAGGACACAACAACCCTGCCCCCCAAAAACAAGGTGCTCTATTTAACCATGGCTAATATGAGGAAGACTCAGTGTTCCTCAGTGCTCAGTGTTAAACCAAAGAGAGCAGCTGGACCAGGCAACATTCCTGGCTGTGTGCTCAGAGAATGTTCTCACAGACATCTTAAAGATCTCTCTGAGCACCACAGTGAATCAAAGCCACCACCATCATCCCTTCAGTGATCGATCATACTCACACCCATCATCATGAAGTGCTTTGGAAGGCTCACCATTGAGGCTCATGCAAATCATCCCAGCTGCTTAACAGATGATGCAATCACCACCATGCTTTACCTGGCCCCCATCCATCTGGACAAAAAGTACACTTTTTGTGAGGATGGTGTTATTGACTTTGGTTCAGCATTCAACACAATTATTTCTCAGAATCTGCTTGGAAAGGTGAGACTGCAGTTCCTGAACGCCTCTCTCTGCAACTGAATGCTGGACTTTCAAAACCTCCAGTACTACCACACTGCACAAGGGCCCCCTGGGCTTTGACTCAGTGCTCTTCTGTTCATGCTGCTGAGCCAAGATTGTGTAGCAATGCACAGCTCAAACTATATCACATTCATGTCATCAAGTTGGCTGATGACATGGCTGTGATGGATTTGATCAGTGAGAACGATGAGGTGAGAGAGGAGAGGAGGTGAAATAGCTAACAGACAAATTGTCTCTAATAGTGGACAAACTAGAGGTATTGACTTCAGACGGGTCCGCCCAGATTCCTGTCCCCTTAATATCAACAGATCTTCACTGGAAATCATCCAGAGCACCAAGTTCCTTGGTGTTCACATCGTGAAGATCCTCAACTCCAGCTCCATTGACAAGAAGCAGTCTCTATATTTCTGCAGAGACTAATCCTCATTGCATTATACAGAAGAACTGGAGAGAGTGTAGGCTTGATATGGGAGTTACACCATTTCAGATTACAAGACCTTAGAGAGGATGGTGAGGACAGCTGAAAAGATCATTAGGTTCTCTCTCCCCTGTTTCACAGACCACATGCTGCATCCACAAAGCCACCAACATTGTCGCTGACCCCCCACAGCCCTCACACACCCTTTTCTTCATCGCATATGGGCCTCCACTGCCAGAGCAGTAAACAGTTCCTTCCCTCAATCCATTATACAAATGCACAAACACATGCCACAACTGAATTTCTTACTAACACATTGCATATACACAGAACAGTTCTGCCTCAAACAAATAAGTTTAAACCCCAACTGCTACTTGGGGTTTAAACTTATTTGGGGGCAGTTGGTAGCCTAGTGGTTAAGGCATTCGCCCTGCGATCAGAAAGTCCAGGTTCGATTCCCAAGACCGCTAGGCACCGCTGAGGTACCCTGAGCAAGGAACCGTCCCCACACACTGCTCCCCGGGCACCGTGTTCCTGACTGCCCCCTGCTTCACTTGGTGAATGGGTTAATTGCAGAGGTTGAATTTCGTGCTGTTCACGTATGACTGAATGATCACTTTCTTTACTTTATACTCTATAAATATGCACATTTCTGTCCTGATGCTGCTGTTATTTGCACCTCAGTATTTGTATTTTGCACACTTAATGATTCTGCTGTTAGAATACAGCATCTGTCATACTGTGTTTATTCAAACTTGTACTCTAGCTGGTTTTTTGATTATAATAAATGTTATCTTGTCCTGTTGTATTATTGCTCCCTCTCTCTTGCTCTTTTGCACTCTGTGTATTTTGTCATGTCTGCACTTATGTGGTCTTGTTGTGTTTTTGTTCTTGTTGTGTTGTTCATTCTTTTATGTACAGTGTAAAGGGCATAAATGATAATAAACCTGCTTGACATGATATGACTTGGGCTGACTCTTCCAGCACTTTTCAAAGTTCATTCAACCTTCTAAAAATTGGTGAAGAAGAAGAATACATTTGTGGGCAGAGCATGGACAGAACAATTGATGTGGACAGTCAAGTGATTTTGACAGGCCAAATTGCAGTACCTCCACTGCAGTATCCATATCTTATGCTTCTTCATGGTGAGCTATTCATGTCTCTGATTGAAAGAAGTGCCCTAAAGAGTAGAAGGCTGTCAAGTATTGTGCTGTCAAGCAAATTTACGATCACAATAATTTTTTCATGTGTAAAGGTTGTTCCAAATTCTCTCTGACTCTCAGTAATAAAATATGACTGACTTTTGGAGCTGTATCTTTTCTGTAGCTGACCATATTGTGCTACACTTGTGATCTGCAACGTCACTTCTGGTTGCACTTCGTTTTGAACATCGAACCTTGCGTAATGTCCATAGAGCAGGCATTGATCTGAATTTGTGCACACTTTTTGAAGTTCACACATTCAAAGACAAACAAGAAGTTGTGCAGGAACCTTGAAGTGAATCCTCAAACGCAAAAGGTCATTGATTTTAAGTTTTAATGCACAAGTTCTTAGATTCAAAACAAGTTGAGATACTTCAAAGGACACAGATCAGCAGCTTTACTTCCCATTCCAACAGACACAAAATTGTTTTTACGCATGAATTCTTTGGAAGTCTCCAGAGAATGATCATTTTCATAAATCTTCAGTCACAAAAACAAACTGAAACTGCTGAGCTTCAGGGCAGTGTTGAGTGGTTTCTGCCGTTCAGGTGTCATGCCACCAATCTCAGTGATGTCCAGATTCAACATTATTGCAGGTATTTTTAATTAGGCCTACTGGGGGTTTATGATATGAAAATGTAGATGTGCTGGTATGACTTGTAGAGTCTGTCACACATTCATTTTCACTCATATGGGGCTCATTAATGGCATAAATATCCAACCTGTGTTTTAGTTTCTGATAAAAAAAATATTGTTGGTAATAGCTGACTAGCCACTCGTTATGTTTTTAATTAGAATTTTCCTGGCCTTGTGCCAGAATGAACTGACTAAATGTCAGGATTAGTAGCTGTATTTCTCTATTTTCCTCCACTCAAAATATCATAGAGAATACTAAGACTGTTTGTGGCCTTGTGATTCAAATTAATTCTGTCACTCTAGAAACCTCTTTTTTCTCTTTTAGCCGTCCATGGCTGTACATTGGTGCATGACATTTCCATTTTCATTTCAGTCAGTCTCTTGACCTCTTAAAGGCCTGACATTCAAGTTCACATTGAAATAGAACATCAAAATAGATGTGGCCAAAATGACTGACAGATGTGAAAAAAGTGAAAAACAGGGGGAGGATTAGGCAATTTGAGTCACAGCCTTTACCAATCATTGGTCAGATATAGATGATACTGAATTAATATGTATTAGGATATGCAGAACTATAAGTCTAAAGTCATATGCAAAACTTTGGGCCCCACCGGTCAAATGACATTCTCTACAGAAAACACACTTATTTCCACAAAGCATATTTATTGCCAGTCCAACACACTCACATGAGACAGATGTTTCCAATAGCATCATTGTGAAATCTATTTGATGTGATAAACTGTACAGAATGTCTCTAAAGAGTTACACAATTTTGCACACTCATGTACTGAGTCCTCTTCTGTTTAACAATGTTTCATTTGTCCTGTTTTTGCTGTTATACAGAGCAATTTGCAGTTTTTACATAAACAGATTGTTCATAAAATAGCCATGTGTTGTTTTTTTTTATTCAATTTAACATTTTGTGTAATTATGTTGTTTGGCCATGTGTTTTGCTTTGTGATTGATGTTAAATGTATTTAAAGTCATGTTTATATCCATATAAATAAATGTCTTTGATTACTATTGCTTTGATCACATCGGTTTAGCAGATTAAATTGATTAGTTGTGTTGTGATGGGTAAGGTTGGGGTTTGAGAAGCAAGTTTTAAATACTTAACAAAGTGCTGCATAGAGTTGAACCTAAAAAGGTTTCCTGCATCTGTATTGTCTTAACCAGCCAGATCATCCAAAATGTATGGATAACATGAAAAATGTAGGGCTCCTCCTACCTGTAAAATCTCAACTGAATGTCCGGCACCCATTAATACAAAAATAGGATAATAAAAATGCACACCACTGAAAACAATGTCATTTTATATTAAATAATTAAATGTATTAATGAAATTACAGCTGGAACACAAGAAAATCCAACACAGTGGGGATTGTAACTACACTAATGATTTTATCAGTAAAGACTGAAAAAAAAAACATAAAGCATGAATTAGGATGAGCATGAATTAAGTTTCACATTTAGCAAACAGTAGAATATATTACACTAAAGAGTCATATCTAGCTGACTCAACTCCCCTGATATGAAAACTCTGGATGCACTGAAGGAAAACAACTGCTGCTGAAAATGCACTTTATATGTCGTGTACCAGTGCAGCTTTCCAGCCACGATCATTACAGAACCAGAGTGTCTGTGCAGAATTGCATTAAATACACCCTTATGTAGAAGGAGGTCAACAAGATGTAACTCTTGTAGACATACAACACTACATATCACAGCGAATAAGTTCCTGCACTTAAAGTCACTTCCCCCATCGGTAGCAGAGCTGTTCTCTAGCACTATGGCCTTGCTGTACCTCCAGACCTTCTGAATTCTCTCTCATTTAAAGACAAGCAATAACAAAAAAAATCTTCAAAAGAGGACTGTTAACATACATTCTATGATATATAACCCTTTGCCATTGGACATGACACATACATAAGCCTTTTATACACTTGTATAGGCATTAGTTGTCATGTCCTTGACCATAGGACCATAATCCCCTACTATTCCAACACTGCATGTCAAAGAGTAACCAGCAGCTTAAGCAGTGATCCTTGATCACCCAAGGTTTCAACGTAAACATTCAGCATAAGAAAAGCTCTGGAAATACTGTGGCTGACTTATTATCTGATGACATGGTGTACGTTGTGAACTCTACATACACTCTTAAGGGGGAGGGATGTTATGTCCTTGATTGTGATCTTATGTTGAGATTGTATTCTGCTGGTGGTGGGATGAGTGTCTTTTGTCTCTTTTAGACCCAACCTCTACAATGTGTCACTCCCATGCCCTTGAACAATTGTATGGTCACACTTTATATACGCCTTGTTCCTGCCTCTTGCACTGGATTGGTTGGCTGTTGGACACATATTAAAACCACCTGCAGTCTACAGTCTGGGCAGACTTTTGCCTTTGCTTTGTGAATTTGCTGGGTGTTATATGTATTGCATTTACTGTGTATGACCTCCTGCCTGTTTCTGACCTTGTGAGTTTGTATAGCTCAAAAGGTCTCATTTGCTTAGTAAAAGCTTAGTAGTTGTGGTTTGTAGGAAGTCAACACAATTTTCATTAAGTTAGTTTTGTCCTGGTTTTGCTTTGTTGGGGAACTAGGTTGTCACGGCTCGGCCAGTGGCCGGTAGGGGCCACTGTTTTGATTTAGTTTTGGGGCTTTTATTTTGGTATTTTGTGCATGTTTTGTTTCTTGTTTCACATTTTCAGCTGTCCTGTGTTCTGTTAAAGTGATTATGTCTTGTGATTGGTTTTCTATCTGTGTCCTGTGTGTATTTAAGTTCCAGTTAGATGGACCTCATTATTGGTCCATCATCCCATCACTTTTAGCTTTGTTACTGCTTTTCTGGTTTCCATGTATCGGCCGTCGAGCCAGGTTTATGTTTTGGTTACTAATAAAGAATCACAGCAATGGATGCCTGCCTGCCTGCTTGTAGTCTTCCATGGGGTAAATCACAGCAGTGAGTTAGAACCTGTATTTATGTTTCATTCTTTTTTTTTTACTACGTTAGATTAAAGTTGGGGGCTAGTTAGAGGTGTTTTGAGAGGTGTTTTTGGTCTGCTTGGATTGTGAAGCTTAAACCACTTTGAAATGAATAAATATAAAGCATCGCACATTTGGGGTTTTGCACTTTTATTTATTTGTATTTTGCAGTCTGACCTAGACATTAATAACTTTCACAAGGGTTATAAATTACAAATAAAAAGTTATAAATTGCCTGGGGTGAAATGACAGGAGTAGGTCCAAAAGCATCCTTTGTGACAGCTGATGTTCTTTGGAAAGAGGTTTTATACGGGTTTATGTAGATCTATGTCAGATAGTAGGCAACCTGTAGCCGTACAAATGTTACCAAGATGCCTCTTCTGCTTACAAACCCAAAGGTAGTATTGCTCTAAACCTGCAACGGGTGAGAAAATCATTCCATGTTTTTTTATTTTTGCTAAAAATAAGTGGCTCCTAAGGGTAGACATTCAACCCACATATTTCCCTGTTTGCTGAGAAGTTGAGGTCTCTGTGATGTAGCTGCAATGCAGCACTTGAGATGAGCTTCGTTTCTCCCATGCAAAATTAACAAGAATTGACTTCTTGGCCATGGAGCTGAGACAGAAAAAAGGTTTAAACCATGAGTTATATGGGGGTTTCATTTTCAATAAGTCTTCATTTTCTTTTTTTTTTTAAATCCACCCTTTTTTCCCTTGCTTCGGCTGGCAAATATAGCAATGCTGTTGAGGAAAGGTAAGACGCCACATGGAATATCATGCTAATAGCAGTGCACCACAAATGAGTTTTTTTCTGAATTGTGTGCAGTTAAAATTGCTCTGTAGATGGATCATCCAGGCTTTTGAAGGGTGCTCGTTTCAGGGACAGTTCGTTCACTTGCCAATTTTTGTACTGAATGGTGTTTAAGTGCAAGCTTTCACTGTGTGCTAAAAACTCTTCGCAGAAACCTCTTAATAGCCAAGGTACCAGTCTCCCCATACAGCTTGTGCTGGGTGCTAGATCTGAATGGCTTTAGATATAAACAGTTGATGGGAATCAACTGTTTACATCTAAATTTTCTCTTAAGCATGGTCAAAATTGAATCCAAATTGCTCCATAATCCATGCTATGAGAGTTATGGCTCTGACAGAGCGATTTTCATTAGGCTTTCTCCTGAAGCCTTTGCCTTCTGTGTTTTGTGCTGATTCTAATGAAGAGATCTTCTTGCCTCCTGTCACTAATGTGTCCATTTTTAAACATTTCACGACCTCATGATTGAGGTGTTAAAAAAGGAAAATAAAGCTCAATTTCCTTTCTCAACAGGACAATGCGCTGCGACGCAGTGACAGTTTGCTATTCCAGCAAGGCTAAATACGTGGACTCCATTTGTCTTTTACGCTGTGGGGAGGCAAAATGAAAGAAAGAAAATCAATCTGAACTCCTGTCTTCTGGTGTGGACTGGAATACTCTTGCTTGACATCTTGATTGTGCAGCTGAAACGTAGGGGTGAATTACGCAGTGAGGTCCAGGGTTCATTTTGATTAAGAGCTGCAATCAGAAACCGTGTGACATGGCGGGGCAGCATCAAGCCCAACCCCACAACACCACATCAAAATTGCTCCCAATGAAACATCCAGTGACCATGTTCTGTTTATGGTGCAACTTTAGCAATGCACTGTTAGGACAAAAAGACAATGTCTGAGATTTGCATCATCTTTGCAATTAATCAGTTTCCTTTAAAAGATTCCAATGGTGCCCAACTAAAATAATGGTTTCTCAAGGGTTCTTCAATTGGATATAAGCCTGGGAGGGAAAATGTTAAACTATTTTAAACTATTTCAAGGTACAAAACTTCAAATGTTCAAAAGTTTCTGTGCAAAATAGCAAGAACTATAAACTGATCATAAATTAGGACTCATTTCCCATGTGCAAAGAGCTGAATAGTGCTGTCATGGGCTCAGGTCCAGTCCCAGTCTGGAGTTATTACTGGTACATTTCCTTAATAGTATTTGAAAACTGAGCAACTTCATCAAAATCAAGAGTCCAAGAAGACAAGAAAGAGTTCCGTAGATGGAGTTTCTCAGCTTAATCTCAATCTGCCACTCATATAACAGAAAGATGCTACCAGGTTTCAAAAAAATTGAGCCAAAATCTTGCTGCTACAGTGACATCTCAAAAGCAAACATTGTGTGTGTGTTTGTGTGCAAGAGCGAGAGACAGAGAGCGAGAGAAAGAGAAAGAGAGAAATATAAATTACAATAAAAACTTTACTGCTCACAGTATATTACCTTGTTATCCTGACCCAGTTCACATATAGCATGGCCTGCTTTGAAATGGCAGCATTAACTACCACACAAAAGACAGAAAAAGTTAGCCTACTGACCTCAAGCTCACTGTGGAGAACGAACTGTCAGTGTAGCCTCTAGCGAATGGCTCCAAACACCCTTTCCTTACTGTTTAATTTGAGTTTTTTTTCTAGGTGGAACATTGCCACTCTCATGCCGAGAGCCTTCATTATCTCACATCCTACATCCATCCCCAGATTATCTTTATCACAGAATCACTTATCACTTCTCAATTTTCACTGACCTGCGGCATATCCGAATTAACACACTCTGGCCTGGAATTTGATCAAGATTTCAGGAGCAGCATCCTGTGCAGTGCAACACACAATGAACATATAAGACAGCTGTTATTGCACAGCCTGCAGGCTTACCACAGACTACAATAGGGACATTGTTCCTTGTATACAGTAAAAGAACAGAAAACATTAAATTAGCTGCACCATTCATCCAAATTCCAAACCCCAGACATTCCTAGTATATAGTAAAATAATAGAAAACATTAAATTAGCATGCTTTCACTAAGTACAAAGAATAAAATAACTGTTCGTTTCAAATGACCGCATATGAGAGATGCAAGAGCTTGATATTAAGATTGGATAAGATAATCCTTTATTGATCCCACAGGTGGGAAATAAAATTTTAATGTTACCCAGCATTAATATATATATGAGTGTGTGTGTGTGTGTGTGTGTGTGTGTGTGTGTGTGTGTGTGTGTGTGTGTGTGTGTGTGTGTG
>JBBPCW010085868.1:0-17846 GCA_037974425.1 Phenacogrammus interruptus
GGGTTAAATGCAGAGGAAGAATTTCGTGCTGTTCACACTGTGTGCAGTGGTGTGTTCACGTATGACAGAATGATCACCTTCAGTGTGTGCAAAAGTTGTATGCATGTCTTATACACCTTTCACACACATGTTTAGATGGTAATAGTCTACCGGTATAAAAGAAAAACTACAAAAAATTACCTATTTTTACATCCGGAGTAGCCGCTGGATCTTAGTGTGTCACCATTACAGGCTTTAACTATCCATTATTTACTTAGATCAATCTAAGTAGCCTTAAACCCAGACTGACTCCCTGCATTCTGTGTTGTGTGTAAATGCCTCACCAATTCATTCAGTGGTTGCAACATATATTTGTTTGCTGAACTCATTGCAGAAAGTAGTGAAAGACTTATCGTCCATCAGCCTGTCTACATGATACAAGGAATGGTCAAATAGGACTTCCATCAAGATGATTACCATACCAGCAGTTCTCATGCCATATCACGTCAGGTGGACATTTAGCGTGCTGCACCCTCTAGTCTTTTAACTGAGTTCTGCTGTTATTCTAAGTGTATCAGATTTTAGTACGAGTTTTAGCCCTGGCAGTCAGCCTGGGTAGTTCAGCTTTAATTTTGTTGGTAAGATGAGCACTATCATTTAACATCATGCCTTACCTGCCGTCAACCAAGCACAGCAGGCACCAGATTAGATGATACACGAGTGTATGTTGGCAATGAGTCTCAGTCTAGTGCTAGCAAAGTTGTAGACCTTTCATAAGTCCAACTGGTCACAAAAATGAAAATGGAAAACCACCTACATTTAGTGATGATGCTACAGACACAATCCACACAGACCTGAAAGGATCTGATGAGAATGTTCATATAAAGGAACAATCTAAGAATAGAAGGAGACACAATGCAAACACTTGGATTTAGCCCTTATCTTCAGATCTAAATCCATTGAAAATGGTCTGCAAATGAAGTGATGAGAATGGAATCCATACTCATCACCAGAGGTATCCTAAACGGTATCCATGCTGAGACTGACTCCAAATCTGCTTTTAGTTAAAAAAAAAAAAAGAGGTAGACCAGGATATTTAGAGCTCACACATGGTTCACAAGACCGACCATGCCACTTTGACAGGGATTACTGAGACGTTTGAGAAGATTCTTATGTTCAACTCTGGTGTGCCAATTATGACATTGCTGCCCTTTCAAACTGCTGTAAGCAGAAGCTATGTTTCAGGTCACAGGCACCTCAGCTATGCTAAAGGAAAAACTGTTCCTAGAAACTAACCAATATGCTATCAGGCTGGGGCGGGCTAGACGAGCCTGATGAAACTTCCAACCTTAAAGAGATCTCTAGGCTGCTGTATTGCGATTCCCTGAACCCATCATTCCAACCTAACACTGTCAGAACACTTTCATCCATATTTCTGACAGTTGATACTGCATATATGTGGTACTTACAGGACCTGCACATTCAGCAAAGCTGCTACACAGAGCCTATTGCAGCATCTTCTCCATATTGAGAAGCAGTCTGCTGATGACATTTTAATCATGGGTGATGGTGGTCATCCATAAGGGAATATATGCCCTAACCATTACAGTTACTGTTTATGGCTGTAAGCTCATCATTCTTGGGGAGTAATGCTATTAAGCAGCTTTTGATACTACTGAAACAAAACAATGATTATTGGATACTTATTCTAATACAGAGACACTGAGTCAATATATCCACAGAGAGGGTCAAGACATCTGTGACAAAAGAACCACAGAATAACCATCTTGTCTGTGGCATCTGTAATGTGTCTGTATTCATCTGTAATGTCAGCTGACAGTACAGTATTGGTGGAATCTTCTCAATAAAAGACCAGACTAGTTCAATGTAAATACTAGTTCAATGTGTCATTACTCCATTATGGGGTGATCTCAGCCCCAACCTGTGATATCAGCCCCACTGACCACTAATGTGAAACACAAAGATTATGGATGTCTAACCTGGCACTGTGGTGTAAGACCGACCAAAGGCAGATATGTCCAGTGACTAAGATGTAGAACCTAGATCATAGGCAAAGAGGCAAAGGCTCATATTCTGGAAACCTTTCAGATTGCAAAATTTGGAGTTAGGGTTATGCACTTAGGGTTATGGAGTTAAGGTGATGCACAGTCTTTGCAATAGAAGGACAGACTACTCTGGAATATGAAGCAATATTATCACATCTCAAAATAGACTGTGGTGAGGCTAAGGGCTTTGTGCACCGCATTGGTGGGAATATAGATATTTATGGACCTCAATTTGTGATTTTATAAAATACCCCTGCATGAAGACGTCAAGAGGCACACTGCATTTTTATCACCATTTGGGTTTCATGAATACAGTTGTTTACCCCAAGGTGTTTGCAGTGGTCCTGCAACTTTCATGTGTATGATGATCCATTTATGGAGATGGGAATTTCATGAGCTTACATTGCTGCTTGCATGATGATGATAATGATGATGATGATGATGATGATGATGATGATGATGATGATGATGGTGATGATGATGATGATGATGATGATTATTATTATTATTTTTATTATTGGTGGCGTTATTATTATTAACCTTGTTGGGGAAGATCCAGGTGAAGGTTCTAATGGAAGGTGATTGAAAAACTGCATGTATGAAGAATTTTTTTAGGGATAGTCATGTACTATTAGCATGTCAGCAAACTTTCCGCTGAGCCAAGCACACCAAACAGAGGGGAGAGGATGTAAAGCTGTTAAGAAACAGCGCATCCAACTCTGTCCTTCTGACTGACAGAAAGCATCTTTTCTAGTGTTATTCTGGCCCATCCAAACTTTACTGAGCCTTATCTTGGCTGTAGATGCTTCTTTTGATGGGCTTGTAGCAGTTCTTTCAGAAATACCATCAGGTGAAGAAGTGGCTTGGCTTGAAGCCTTTGCGAGGAAAACTTTTTCCCTGTCCCAACTAATCTACCCAACACACCGACTGGAATTTCTTGCATGGAGATGGGCAATATGTAAAAAAAATTAGCCAATGGTTCAAAGGGCACCAATAATTTATAGTTTGGACACACAACAATACACCAAAATATGTACTGACCAAACCATGATAGGATGGATGTGAACAATGGTGAGTGACCACACTGGCGTCATACATGTATTCATACAATATTTACATTTATCTAAGTATGTTATGGTTGACAAGCTGAGTTGAGAGCCATTTGTCCACTCATTTATGAGTCATCACTTTGTACCAGAACCCTACAATTCCCTGCTGAAACAAATTGTGTGAGATATTGAGCTATCCAAGATGCATTCAGAATCTCTAACTATCTTCAGGCAGTTCAAAATGCAGAATCATCAGAAGAAATCCCAAATGAAGAGACCTCCCTTACCACAAATGGATCCATAATGTCAGGTGACCTTTTGGATTCGCAGTATATGGAGCGTAAGTCATGTGATGAGTATACCTGTCCATTTTCCAGGGGAAGATCCATCCATTACTCTACTAAAGAGTCAGCATCTCTCCCTGCAATAAGCGTCGTGTTTTACAGACAAGATTCAAAGAACCAACTAGGAAGCAACATGCTGCTGAACCTTACAGTGCAATAAAACTCCTTGAGCATTGGAATAAACCTACCATTTGTAATGGGATGTTGTGTAAGGTGTGACTGGACACTCAAATAAATAAGAAACTCTTCCTCCTTGTGGTTTCTGAATCCTTAAAGAGAGAGATCTCCACAATCTGACAGGTCACCAGGGTCAGTGTTTTTCTGGAGTAGCATGCATATGATGTAACAAATTATGTTAAGGCCAGTAATTGGCGCATAGTAAGTAAGACACATACACCACAAGCTTGTGCTAATAAGGTGCAATATTAGAAAAACTGCGAGATGAAAAGAAGACTAGACATCCTGGTCATTACAGATTATTTGTCCAAGATTATGTATACATTACATTACAAAAAATCAACCTGCAACACAAGTTGCCCATTGTCTTTGGAATAATACTGTTTGTCTCTGATTTCCCAAAGCACATTCTTTCTGATTAGGGTGCCAGTTTTGGAAGTAGACTCATCAAAGAATAATCAGAACTGACTGGAGATCAGATGTCACATCCTGTAGGGAATGACTTTTGCAGGAAGGATTAACAGGAGGACCCTTGTCAAATTTATTAGGGCATTGGCTCCATAGTCGAAGGCTAAAGGGCCACAAAGGCAGCAGATGTTGACTTTTTGTTACAGTTGCAATGAACATGAAACTGTTGGCTTTGCGCCATTTTATATCATGTTTGACAGCATTCCTTGTCTTTTTTCAAAGCTAAACTGTATTCATCAAACAGCAGTCTCAGATAGTTCCCGTGTTTCTTGTCCACATGAGTGGGGATGGTGTGCAGGACAGGACAGGTCTGTAGACTTGGGGAGGTGATCTTTAATGAGTCTCTCAAAATCCTCAATGATTACTGACATTAGTGGAATGAGCAGGCAATCAAAGGCTTGAGGACTTTTTGTTCTTTAGTACTTGGACAATTGTAAAACTTTAGAAGCACATGGAGACCACAGACTAAGACAGAGATGAAGACATAGACAGTTTGCTGTGCACTCTGCTTACATTTACGGCATTTATCAGACGCTTTTATCCAAAGCAACTTCAATTCCCTACCTACAGGGGGCAGTCTCTCCCTGGAGCAACATGCGGTTAAGGGTCCTGCTTAGGAACCCAGTGGTGGTGTGCTGAATGTTGGATTCGAACCCATGACCTCTAGGTCCAGAGGCAAGTGTCCTACCCACTACGCCACCACCAGCATGCTTACGTTGCACTCGACATCTCGAGCTAGTTACCACATTGATGAGAGACCTTGATAAAGCAGCACAGATTGCGAAACAGGACATACACTTGTACTTATTTCTTTTTAACAATTCTCTTTTTGTATGGGCATGGTGCTTCAAGGGTGTGTATGTAATGAGATGAGAAATGCCTGATGTTTTAAATATGAAAATGTAATTCTGTTAATGGAGTAAAATTCCTGTGAAAAGGGTTCAAAGGCATCTACTGCTTTGAGCTAATTGCACCACAACAGATTTAAATAGCCTCACTGTGGGTAACTTTGTAATTTGACGCTATACGTGAATGTCATAAAATAGCAGCATAAAATGCTCTAATTCCTTCTGTTCAGTTTCAAACAGAGGTAGGTATTCACATTGGCATCCTAGTTGAAGAATAAGCTGAGACATTTTTATGAATGTACCAAAATCCACTTGCATTTTTTATCTAGACTGACAGTGCTGACCATTGACTCACTGATTGTACCATGTGTCTGGTTGCTTCTCACTGCAGGTGGGTTAGAATATTTCACAACATTTTTTGATATTGGCTTGTAGAAGGCTGCATAGCCACAGATCAGTTAAAGTACTCATTCTGACCTCTGTTCACTGCCAAACTGATGTCTTTTTGATACACAGTTCTCTAATTGCCTCACGTTTTATTTCCAACCAAAAAATTTGAACCAAAACTTAATACCAGAATTTTGTGATTTCTTTCATATTTCCCAGTTGTCAACTAAAGTATGTATCAAGTGCAACTCTTGGGCATATTTTTGACCATATTAAAACTGGTGGTGGACTGAGCACTTGCAACTTGAGTGAAACTATAGATACATTTTGTAAATAGTATTAATGTAAAAGATGTCTTCTATCAATATTTCTAGTTGACTTACAAAAATGTTTGTTTTTAAATATACTAAAGTGTCAAAAGTGAATATCTTGCAAATTATTCAAGCTACCTTAGTATTATATTATTTTAATGAATAATTGTCATATGTTTGTAGACAGGCAATATGTCAGCTCTCATTTTTATTCAAATACATCATTCAGAAACAATTTTCGCTTTCAAACATAACACACTTAAAATAAGAGAGCCAGAAAGAGCTCTTTGTGGGATGCCATATAAGAACTATTTTTTAAGTCTGGAAAGTCTACAGGTCCCTGGGAACCTATTAGAGGACCACTGCTCTAAATAATCTTTCTATTGATCCCATAAATACCTCCCTAAAACCTCTCTCAAACTGCATCTTGTTCTACATTAGGGTGGAACAGATTTATTGATGTGATGCAGGGTGTGCTGCAAGCTATAAAATAAACTATAATGTCATTGAAAAAAATCTAAGAACAGTTATCTTTACATTTTGTCTGAATAAATGTCATTGCTTCAAGCAGTCATTACCAATATGAAGACTTAGATGTGCAAGCTTTTTTGTAGAATAAACATACAGGCTCCCTGGTGCACTCTTTAGAGGTCCTGTTGACTACACCACCATTCACTAATTATCCCCCTCGCCACCAACCACACCTCTTGCTTTGCTATACTCCCACTCACCCCTGCTGAGCCACTCTAAAATTATCTATCAGAAGCTGAAGCAGTGTCTCATGTTTTTCTATTTTGTCACACTATTATTTCTGCATCCTTCTTTATTGACTAACATTGTCCTTAATTAATGAACATAACATGAATAGAAGGTTTTGTCAGCCTCAGGATGGACTGAGTAATCACATGGACACACACGCAGGCAAAGATGCAATTATCTTTAATATAAAATAAATTTTTTCCTAGATGAAACAAGCACACAGAGACTAATAACTTCCTTTTCCTGAATCTTTGCATGTCTTACTATGTTAGGTTGATGATAAGGCTTCTTCAGCAATCTTCTAATGATTTCCTGCCTTTGAGCTACGTTTCTTTTTCAGTGTCTTTATGCAAATGTCCAAAATAAAAAGAATCCAGTCAGGTTGAGAATGCTCTATAACATAGTATTATACAATGTATACTTTGTGGAACAGAATACTCTACGTAGGAGAGGACAGTTGTCACATTCTGCTGTGTTTCGCCCAAGCAGGAGGCACAGATGCAGACTTCCATTATATTGTTGTCTTTATTCACGAGGGCCGATACTATTAAATTAAACAAAACAGGATACGAACACACAACAAGTCTAAGGTGAATGGTGAACCTCTACCGGCCACTGACTAGAGGCATCACAGTAGTTTGTGTGAGAGTACATTTTAAAATATATGCCAGTTAGATTTGAGGGCACAGGCTGATTGGTTGAGAAACATTCTCCCCATGATGCTGCTGTTGATGACAATGTTGTTTTTTTCACAAGAACATGTGGGTTTTCTAGCCATCCATTGGAGGGAGTCCAGAGGAGACATGTGGCTTCGCCCCCATCACTAGCATGATGCCAGTCACCATGAATGTCAGCTAGCTGAAATGGAAAATGTCCTGGCAGTTTCTGATAAATATACATACCCCTTATGCCTAAACTGGATAATTCTGTAGATTCAAATCCTCTGTACAATTCACAAGCATTTCTGATAATCACAAAACAGATGATTCTTATGTATTTTTCACCTACATTTTCTGTCATTCCAAATATAAAAATATGCAGATACATATTATATCCACCGTACCATTAATTCATCTTTGTCAGTCCTAAAGCTGAAATGTCTAGAAAATGATAGGCTATCCTAAGTAGTTGGCAAGAAAGAAACTAAAGCATTTCATATTACCACAAAGATGACGGAAAATTTTTAAATAACTACAAAGTAATATGCAAACCAAGATGGAATGTAAATATATTCATATGTCTGCCAAAGTGACATTTTATTGTGTATTGTGGCAAAAAAAGCCAAAGTTTACAATTATGTAAGCATTAAATTAAACATAACCTGTTACACATAACTACAGTTACAACTTCCTGTTCTTCTTTCCACTTGTGAAAAGTCTGTAATTCCTAAAAGGTTAACCCAATATTTTATTAAGCCTCTTAAATGAAAGTCTACACTTCAGTCATGTATTGATTGCTCTGTTTCAGTTCCATTGTGGTGTTGTACAGAGGCAAAATTACAAAAATGTAATAATACTGACCTGACTAAATATCTGTAAAATAATGCCAAGATAGTTGTGTGTGAAGTCTTTGCTTTCTCTTGACAATTCTACTGATCAAACAAAAAGGAAGGGTCACTCCTCTGATATAGTGTTTACAGGGCTTCCTTTGTTGACAGCTGACAGTACAGGATGCAGTATGTTTCAGCCATTAATAAACACCTGTCTCCTGAAGAAGACTGATTCTTGTTCTGCTGTTCTTCTCTAGTTCTGCTCTAGCCTCAATAGCAGTGTGCCAGGCCATACGTCCATAACTGTCTGGTGTTGACTTTTTTTTTTTTATTGCATCTTTACCCTCTGCTGGCCTCTTTGATGAGCTGATGGTTAATGTTCTCCGTACATTTTCAAATCATTGAACTCTCTGTCTTGGAAGGAGCAGAGATATCGGTCGACAGTCTGCTTGGCACAGCTTTGCTCTTCTAGGCCTTCTGTGCTCTCTACTGAGTACATCAATGACTATTCAAACTAGTTCAATTCTCTTTAGGCTTTGGTCTTTTCATTTTACTCAATACTAGCATGAAGTTTGGGGGTATTTTGTTCCATGGTAACAGCTGTGCTGTGCTGTGGTGTGTTCATGTGTGACAAATGACCCCTTTGCCCTTTACACACGTTACTTAACTATCAGAAGCCTATAACCACACCCATGGCTAAGAGGATATACAGACAGTGAAGTGCAAAAGGACTTGGGTTAGGAATCTAAAATCTTACTTGCACTATTATCAGTCATCTGCACTAATTTATTATAAACAACAGGTTATCTATGACGACTCTGTGAGGGCTGGACTGAAATATTTTTTTGTGAAAAATAAAACAAGACAGCATAGACAAAATACTCACCAAAGCTAAAATTTTCTGTGAAACCATCAATCATGTGGGAGCCAGCAACAGTAAGTGTATAGACCATACCCCCAAGTGTATAGACCATAAACCCCCAGTAAGTGTATAGACCATACACACAAATCTGATATTTAATCCACTCCAAAATATATATAATACAGTCGAAGTTGTACCAACTGTATCTGATCAACAGTTGATCATTGGTATGAATAGAAATTTCCATGAGGGCAGTAGACAGCTTTGTGATTTTGCTTGGCAGATCCAAGAGGATTAGCCATCTTAAAAGCATCTTTAAAAAGCAACACCTTTAAAGAATCCGGGTCTGAGACAATCATGGCATTAGATCTAATGACATGCCCATCTGTGATATTGCTCAGTGTGCTGTCTTCAACAAGAACAGGGTTAACACTCAGCAATATTCTGATATTTTCCTAAACTGAAATGTAATGGCAGTGCCTCTTCTACCCTTTATCATTGTACCTATGTGTTCGGTTCGGCTTTTCAGTTTTTTGGCTCTGTTTTCTGTTCGTGTTTTTGAGGGCTTTTACTTTGCCGTTATGTTCTGTTCTGCTTGTATCATGTGTTTTCTGTTATCACCTGTTTGTGTTCTGGTTTCATGTGTAGTGCTTGTGTCACGTGTTCTTGTTTCACCTGCCTTGTGTTTAGTTCCCTGATTGTATGCTGTATTTGAGTTCTGTTTTGTGTGACACACACTATCTGTCCATCGCCTTATTTATGCCTTATCCCTACCCTGATTCTGCCCTGTTCCACGTTCACATACCTGTTCTCTTGCGGCCCCTGAGGGCCCCAGGTTTCTGTTCTGTTTTGCTTTTCTTTAATAAAGTCATCCAGCATGGATTCCTGGTTTCCTGCCCTTTCCTACGCATCCCAAGGTAGCTCACGACTGAGGGCTAGCCCCCTGAGTCGTGACACTATGTGTGACCTCAACAGACTGAATATAATTAAAGTGAGGTTTGTTCAAAAGAAAAATGATAGTAGGTAAATAGTTTGACTAACTAATATTCTGTCAATCATGGCCTCAGCTTTTGAGCAGGTTGCGTAGGGAAAGAATGTTTTTGCAAATATATCAGACACTCAGTATTCAGTAAGGAAAAAAAAAACGAATGGATTAGCATGGCTGCACTCCCCTCTTCCTCTCTCAGTCACAACTGAGCTGGCTAACAAGTGACCTAGACAAGCAGCAGTCAACAATAGCCTCACTCAACTGATCCATTTCAGGTCAAGGTCATCACACGCATACTAAAATGTAACTACTACCACTACTAAAGGCACTGAATACATTATTGCACTTGATGTATTTTATTGCAAGTGTGCAATAAAAAACAGTGTCACCACAGCAATACGTGCATGTGTGAACCCACTCATCACTGCATAAACCACATAACCAAAAAGACACATAGACACGTCGGCCACCTCCGTGAATATAACATTTCAATGTGTTACAATATGCATGTGATAATAGAGGTTTGAAATTTCCAAACAAGCCAGATCGCAAGTTCACTTTACTTCCAGTACTTCAGTACAGTACCAAGCTTTATGTTGGCTTAGTTAAATTCACAGATATTCATGTGAACATGGTTGCCTGAGCTCTGCATGAGACTAAAACCGGAACAAGCATCAACAATTGTTTCAAATTAACATGATCTGAGCTAAATCCTTAAAATAAATACATTTAGTTTCCACAACTTTTTCTCTATCTAACTTTTTACTACAGAACTGTGAGTAATGTGAGATGGATACCCTGCCTCTCTTACCTTTTGCACTTTAGAAGTGCTCTATTTCCTATAATGCATTGCAAAATTCAAAATACAGGTGAAAAATCAATACAAAATATTCCTTCATAGTAACATGGTACAGTGGACCTTATTTTTACAGGCATTTCTTGCAATGTAGTGGTAGCCTGAAAAGATGCAGTAACCAGCTTTATGTGATTTGGAGGTAGTCTGTGTTAAGCCTTTACTATCCCCTTTGCTTTCCCTTTTTCATTATTTTGTTGCACTGTTGAATAAAAGAAAATAAACATTTAGAGTCATGTATTATCACAAATAACATCACACCTGTGATCATTTACTTTTCTTTAGAGCATGTCTGAGACCCAGTCACAGCCATGAGGTTACTTTTGATAACGCCTGACTCCCTTTTATCCAAGAGTGATATACAGCTTTATAATGCACAGGCTTGAGTGTTCTATGGCTTAATTATTGTATCCACTGTGAACACATAGCAAACTGCTCAATAGCAATATAACCACAGCAAGCTTGACTGAATGACATCAGTATGCCTTGCTACTGTAAAATACCTATGAAGTGCCATAGGGGTATATAACGGTTGACCTTTTTCATAGTTCCATTCCTTAGTTTCTGCACTGTACAAAACAAAATCTTGTTTAGTTACATAAATAGAATACGACTTTAAATTTGCCACAAAAACCTTTTGGATTGGATTATTGGATACTGGCTAAAAGGGTGCCCAAATTTTTGCACAGGTCACATTTAATGTTTTTGTACCCATTATGTTATTTATGTGTCATTGATGTGTCATTCTTTTTTTTTTTTAAAGAAATTTACATCTCTTCCATACAGTGGTAACCATTTACCATTATTATTTGACCATTATTATTTTATATGGTTATAAAATAATATTCCTTTTTTATAGTTTTTAGTCAGTTTGTATGACTGTATGAAATAGCTCCATCTGCTGAGTCACCAAAAAGGTACACTGAGATGGAACAAGATGACGAGATTATAGGTCAGTCAAGTCAGACTACTTCAAATGGTGCACGATGTGCAATAAGTGCTTTAAGACACTGTTAAAAGCATCAATCCCTCGCTCACAGAAGAGCATCACATTTTAAAAGCAGGAAAAAATAACTCTTTGTGCCATTTCTTGTTCAGGTAGCATCCAGTACCATTACTTTTTTTTTTTTTCCAAAATCACTTTATTAAATTATAATAATCTTGTGTTGCAATGCTAAAACTTCTGCAAGTGAAAGATTTACAGAGGTTTTAGAATCTTGAGGTTACCAGGTCTCAACATATTCCATTAAGCACCCCCATGCCAACAAACTGTTTAGAAGGTATTTTATTAAAAAACTTTCCTATCTTTTCGCCAACTTTCGCAGGAACTTTAACTGGAAATCTTTCACTTCAGTTTTTTCACTAATATTAAATAAGGGTGTCAGTAATTGTCTAGGGCCCTATACACTTGTTTTTTAGTTTTATGTTTGTTTTGCAAGTTGTGTTTCTTAAAAATACATTTGACCATGACATGACAGATGTCATTTTCTGTCATGAGTTGTCCTGACAACTACTACTTCTTCTACTACTACCACTACTATGACTACTACTACTGCTACTACTACTACAACTACTACTACTACTACTACTGCTGCTGCTGCTGCTGCTACTACTACTACTACTACTACTACTACTACAGCTACAACTACTACTACAACTACTACTACTACTACTACTACTACTGCTGCTGCTGCTGCTACTACTACTACTACTACTACTACTACTACTACTGCTGCTGCTGCTGCTACTACTACTACTACTACTACTACTGCTGCTGCTGCTGCTGCTACTACTACTAATACTACTACTACTACTACTACTACTGATATTACTACTACTACTGCTGCTGCTGCTGCTACTACTAATACTAATAATTGCTGCAATAGACATAAAACTGATTTTCATACCCTTGAAAAGGCAACATTAGGATAATGCCCTTTTCTAAACCGCAAAGAACCCTTATTGAAACCTATTATCTGGTTTCTTTTCATTTGCAGTTCTGTGAATGTTATGTGTGGTCTTCAAACCTCAGGCATCATCTGACGCTTCTGGAATTCCTGACTAACTTGTAACGGACATCACAGAGATCCTTTGTCCGCCGTCAATGGAAGAAGTGTTCCTCTAAAAAGAAACATAACTTTCAGTGCCCAAAGAAGAGGTTTTAAGAGAAGTGAGAGACGAGCAGTATGTTCAGGAGAGACAATGCAAAAAATGATCGCGTGCTACCTGAGAACACCTCCAGTTCCTTTTCAACAGACCCTCAGGATGAATCGGGTGACTTCACGTCTTTTTTAGCAAGAGCAGAACAGAGCCGAGAGGAGACTTTATCAAGTCTTGTTGGTGACTGCCCTGCGATTTCCCAAAGCCCATCCACTCGCAATGAGGAGGTGATGTCGGACAGCTGGCGGAGCCGCAGAAAGCATGTTTTTGTGCTGAGTGAGGCAGGTAAACCCATTTACTCACGCTACGGCAGTGAGGAGGCCCTGTCGTCTTTGATGGGGGTCATGATGGCCCTGTCGTCCTTTGTGCAGGCTGCAGGAAACACCATTCAGTCCATTTACTCAGGTGAGAAAGGGAAAAGCTGTGAAATTCTGATTTTTGGTCACATTAATGTGATAGATCTGAACTAAAGAAACAAACCCTTAAATGTCTGTATGTTTTGCCAAACTACTCCATTATATGGTTATTTTGGTGGGTTTTACAGCTTTCTCCATTTGTCTTCTTGTTTCAGATGAGCGCACAATTGTCTTTATGCAGAAGGGGCCATTATTGTTTGTGTCGGTGTCAAAGAGTCGTCAGTTAGAGTCGCAGCTTCGTGCCGAGCTCCTGCATGTTTACCATCAGATAGTCAGCATGCTTACCCAGGCCAGCATTAATCGCATTTTCCAGCGCCGAAAGAACTATGATCTCCGCCGGCTCCTGCAGGGCTCAGAGAAGGTTCTAGATGCTCTGCTGGACACTATGGAGTTTGAGGCTGGCTTTTTGGTCTCAGCTGTCCGGTGTCTGCCTTTGGCCCTTCCTGCCAGGGACACTATTAATCAGATCCTTCAGAAAGCAGTCACTCAAAACCTGGTCCTGTCCCTCTTAATCACCAACGGCCAGCTCCTCTCCATTGTCCAGGAGAAAATGGTCATTGAAGATGCCAGGTTGAAGCCGACTGACCTCCACCTCCTCCTAAACCTCATCCAGGCCTCCTCGGCTTTCCAGACCGGAGAGATTTGGGCTCCCGTCTGCCTCCCTCGATTCAATCCAGACTGCTACTTCTACGCTTACGTAGCCTATCTGGACCCTCCTGAGTGCACCATCTGCCTTGTGCTAATGTCCACTGATAAAGGGGCTTTCTATGCTGTCTCAGAGTGTAAGAGGAGGATTGAGGAGGGCATCAGAACCCACAATGCTTTGCAGTGTATTTCAAAAGCACAGTTGTGCCAAGTTCGGTATGTCTGTGTACCTGAGCTGAGGCACTTCTTGTATGTGCCCTTTGATGTTCCAGACCATCACAACCAGCTGCCACAGTTCACCAGGTGATTTACATGATGCACAATGTTAATAATACAAGAAATAACAAAGATATATTATGATTAATGCCATCTTCATTAGAGAAACTGCATCACATTTAGCAAAATAAGCCAGCTGTTCTTTTGAAATGTTCAAAACATTCATGCAAACAGGTATTATATAGACAGCATGTTACAATGTGTCGGAATCATAATTATTATATTGACCTTTAAAATGCTGATATCCTAGAAAAGAGACGTGTCCAAGATCCAAGAAAGACCAACCAGAGAACACAAAGAAAGCACATACTGGGATGGTGAAATACCACCGCACTATTTATTTCTCCTTGCCAGTGATTGGCTGCTGCCATGTGCATCTCACATGGGGCTATCTTGAGTGTTTCTTGTATTTTTATTACTGTAAATTAAATTAATTTATTACTGTATTTACCCTGCTTATACAAAAGAAAATGACAGCACAAACCAACGAAAATGTGTGTGCATGAATTATAGCAGAGTCTATAAAGGGTATTTATATTCTATTTACATTCTAGCTCACAGCAGTTCAGCGTAAACTGTACAGTACGGATGCTGGTTTACCATAACATTTTCTTTAAGGGTAATGTATTGAGCTGAGTTTGACATAAAATTAAAATAAGATAAGATAAACGCTTATTAGTGCTCCAAAGTTAGGAGCAGCAAAATTTAAGAAAACAATAGAATAGTATAAAATAGAATAAAATAGAATCAATAAAAATAAAATACTACACTATTATAGTGTTTTGGGTGGATATTTGGGGGCATATTTAGGGTTTACACTATAAAATCTTTTGGCACAACATCACGGGTATTCTTGGAACACAACCCCCATGATAAGCCAAGGTTTACTGTACTGCCATTTGCAATATTTAGTGGTATAAACATTACATATTGTACATACACTACATATTGAGCAGCCATTCACACTACCAACCTGTACCTTATTCCTCAACTGAGTGGAAATCACCAAAAGTATTTGCTTTAGTCTTTAAAAACATTAATGGCAAATAGAACAAGTAGCCTACAACAGCTTGCTGCTATTGTTTCTTCTGTGTTTTGTCATTAACCCGCACATGCTCCAAGGGTCCTTCCACATGTTTTAAAAATTTGTATGGTGGATGTTAGGAGGCATTAGAAAATTAAATACTATGGTAAAAGAAGTAATCACAAAATATACAATCAAATAATAAGAATCCAAAACGTAAGAAATTGCTTACGTAATAACTGCAAGACACAGAGACAACAATATAAAAAATATAAAGTCTAAATAAAATCTAAATAATTCTGTAGTATGCTGGATATAAATACTATTAATAAGTAACAAGTGTAATGTTACTTTTAATTCTCTTGACTGTAAGTTACTCATCTATAGTAGGCTACTGTATTAATACTCAGCATTTGTGTGGATATATCATCGTTGTATTGGATTCATTTTTAATTTAGATTTTGTATTGTTCTTGTCTCTGATTCTTATTCTGAAACTTAAACAGATAAAGTGACACAGAGACCAAAAAACACTGACAGAAACAGATAGTGGCTTTTACAGACACATGACTAGGAACACCTGGGAGCTCGACGAGGTTACAGATAACACAGATGCAAACTCTGAATAGGCGTTAGGACTAAGGCCTAAGAGACTTAAGGATAAAATAGAAAACAAGCACATGGCATAGTACTAGGAAAACAAGCCAGGCATGGCACAAGGACAAGGTGGGGTCCAAACATTTCACATGGTTTTATTTACTCCCAACATCCTGAAACTAGAAAGAAGTGAGAAAAATTAGATCCAGCACTAAATATGCAGACACGACTATGTAACAGACTACAGTAAAGCTCACATAATGTAATGACCAGTTAGGCAAAGGAACAAATTTGCAAAATACCCCCTTAGCCCAAAAGTAGCCAAGTGGCCAGACGGGTTGGCTTATCTTTGCACTGGAGCAACAGGGTAGTGTAGTTTTAGTCTATAAAGTCATATAAAAAAAAACTCTATAAAAACAGACTTATCATGTATGACGGATCATACAAAAAAATAAATAATGTTTGTTACAATGTCATTGCACATATAGCCTGGATTTTGTCTGTATGTTTAATCATTTTTATGCATGACAACCATAGAAGTGTCAGAAACCACATAAGGAAGTCAATATGAGATTAACATCACACTGTGGTTTGAGATAGGTGTGTGAGAATTTAGGTGTGCAGTTTTTAGCTGTGTTAAATAGTGCTGAGTGTAAACGTCCATAACTTCTTGTCTATATTTGTTGCCAAACTAAACAAGTGAACTCTGAACACAAAGTATGACTCAACTGTTTGACTGGATTAAGAGTTCAATTTGTAAATCTTTGATTCTTTAAATGAAAGGGACATCAAACAGACCCCTTCAGATCTTGTGACTATCAGCTTTCCGCAGTTTAAAGCATGTTAATAAACGTTTTTCAGTACTTAAGCAACTGTATGCTCTTGACTCAACTTGTAACAGCGTCTTCCCCGAGCAGCTGCTCATGTACAAACTGCTCGTTGCCTTTTATGCAAAAACAATCAAATAAGGTCAGGCTGTCTGATTAGGTGGAAACTGCAGCCAGTGTGTGGGGTATTGTTTGTGTGCCAGGCAGAGCATGGTGTGTATGAGGAGCCTGAGGTGAAGATCTTAAAGCCTCTTTTGTTTGAGGAACCTTTGCAGAGGCTATTTAAAGTTGAGCGATGCACAACTTTAGTAGCAGAAGCGTATAACTCCGCTCACATGGTCTCTGTTGCATAAGCTGCAAGACGCCGCTGAATTCAACGTCGTAACTCCTGCATTTGCATTAAATAATGTGTGAAAATGGCTCATATTTAATTTCTTAGAAACAGATGTAACACTGATAGATCACTAACACTTCAAAGAGTGATTCTGCATTAAGAAACCTGAGCCTGATTATTTGCATCTGGAAGCCACACCCAATAACAATGCTTAAAGGAATAGTGTCAAAGACCAAATTTTCCTGATTTTCCTTTACCTGAAATATAAATGATCAGCCATGGCATTCGTGATGTCGAGTGTTTTTTTCTTTGACTTTTCCACTAGTTTAACAATTAGTATTGTGACAACTGCGTACCCTAAACTACTATGGAAGAAAATGAACCAAAATATGTAACTTAAGTGAAAACAAGGGGTGACCTTGAAGCCGTGAATTCTGTTTCATTCTGTCATACAAACCATTTCACGGGATAATGTGCCAAATGTGGGATGGTTTAGGCCTGCTAACCTGGTAGGGTATACACTTGTATTATTCAGCTATAAATTACTTTGAAAAATGAAAAAAAGCCATCTTTAAAAACCCCAATATTTTCCTAAACAACATTTTTGACAAACTCCTACTTTCTAGCAATCTGTGGCACCAGGCACTAACAGTTCTTATGAATCCTTGTGTATGTCTCAGCCCAGAGGTGGAGGCTCCGTACACTACTGAAGAGGAGTGGGCCCGTCTGATGGACATGTACCGGCATCTCCACAGTCGAATCCATAGCACCTCACGACCCCTTAAACTTCTATATCATGCCACCCAGAGAGAGACCCTGCTGGCATGGGTATGTTTTACTATACACGGTTTGTGCGGTATTGTAACATTCACACATACACTAATAAGGTTAAAGAGGACTTAACAATTGCATCAGTCACACACACACACACACACACACACACACACACACACACACACACACACACACACACACACACACACACACA
>JBBPCW010087125.1:0-17808 GCA_037974425.1 Phenacogrammus interruptus
GATAAACACACACCAGCCGAACACACACAAGATAAACACACACCAGCCAAACACACACAAGATAAACACACACCAGCAAAGCACACACAAGATAAACACACACCAGCCAAGCACACACAAGATAAACACACACCATGCGAATATATACCAGGTAAACACACACAAGATAAACACACACCAGCCGAACACACAAGATAAACACACACCAGCCGAACACACACAAGATAAACACACAACAGATAAACACACACCAGCCGAACACACACAAGATAAACACACAACAGATAAACACACACAAGATAAACACACACAAGATAAACACACACCAGCCGAACACACACAAAATAAACACACACCAGCCGAACACACACAAAATAAACACACACCAGCCAAACACAAACAAGATAAACACACACCATCCAAACACACACCAGGTAAACAGACACCAGCCGAACACACACAAGATAAACACACACCAGCCAAACACGCACAAGATAAACACACACCAGCCGAACACACACAAGATAAACACACACCATCCAAACACACACCAGGTAAACAGACACCATCCGAACACACACAAGATAAACACACACCAGCTGAACACACACAAAATAAAACTCACACCATGCAAATATACACCAGGTTAACACACACCAGCCAGACACACACTAACCGAACAAACACCAGGTAAACACATACAAAAGGTAAACACACACCAGCCGAACAAACACAAGATAAACACACACTGGGTAAATACACACCAGCAGAACACAGGCAGCCAAACACATCAGTTAAACACACACCAGATAAATACACAGCAACCAAACACACACCAGGTAAATACACAACAGGTAAATACACACCAGCCGACAGCACAACAGGTAAAATACACACCAGCTGATCTCTGTATTTGTGAGGTATGTTCTAATAGCAGAATCCCGTTCAATTCTCAAACAAACTTGTGCTGAAATAACAGAGGGGCAGAAGAGTGTTTGGGTAGTTTGAGCACAGGTCTGTTTCAAAGTCCTTGGGCAAGACCTCTAACCCTACATTTACCTTTACATTATCTTTAATCTGCTTCAACTATATTATAAGACTTTATTCGTCAAGTAGAGGATGGACTTGTTTCCCCTTTCTGTGTGTGTATGTGTGTGTGTGTGTGTGTTCCCTTTTCAAAGACACAGATCCTCTATCAGATCCTGATAAGTGGTCGTCTGTTAAGCAATTTGTTCTCTTCACAATCTATAATGACCTCCTTCACTCACAGCTTCTCCTCAGGAAATGTATTGGTGTTTTTTGCACTGAACTGAGTTTACATTAAGTTTGTATGTGATTAAATAACTACATAAGGAATGTCAGTACTGCAAATCACATAAATTACACACATTTACTCTGTTTAGGCTGTACAGACTGTATTGAAATAGTTTTTGTGAATAAAATCAATGCATCCGCACGTGTAGAGCAGTTTATCCCCGCCCATTCATCCTGAAGTTGTAAAGAGTGTTTCAGACGGGACTGCTTTTGATTTTGTCACAAAACAAGGCAGCCAATCAGAGCAGAGCTTATTTACATCCAATGGTATGCAAAAGTATTGAGCCTCACATTCTTTATATTTTACTGCCGAACAGCCAGACTTTCTTTCTAATGTGGACGTATTTTTAATGTGGTCTTGAGGAACACTTCTCCAGGCTTCCTGAAGGACTTTGAAAGGCTCTGATTTTCAGTCCAGTCCCTGAATCTGACCAGTTTCAGAGGATTTTGTATTTAAAAAACACAGTGACCTACGTATGAATGATTCAAGCAGAACACAGACCATATAACTGAAGTCCTGAACCAGTGAAGAAACGGGTGCTGATGATTCCAGCTGATCAGGCAGTGATCAGTATGCTTGTGGTGCTGAACGCTGAGTGGTTGGAACTCCTTTATCTTTAGACACTTGGTAGTAAAACATTGTTCCTGTTTCTACTCAAGACAGTTTGGCAGGAATACAATAGTATTTTTGTACCAAAAAGGCGATTCAAAGCAAAATGTAAAGATATTAGGGGCTCAAGACTTGTACATTATTATTTAATTTACATTCTGTATTTACTCTTATGAGGAAAGTACTGTCAGTTCCTCCTACAGTTTGGGCTGGTTTGACAGAATGAGTCAGAAGTAATTGATTACAGTTGACTTTAATCAGAGCCTCCTCTGTTGTTCACACTGTGTTTACAGTCCAAGAAGACGTATGAGCAGAAATGTCGCGAGAAAGAAGAAGCAGAGCAGCTGATGAACAGAAGTGCCACCACCAGCAACACCAAACAGCAAGAGAAGGTGAACCAGTCCATCCACTCCGATATCAGAACGTAACCTGAATCAGGGCTTCATCATCGTCATCATTATTATTATTATCAAACACCAAATAACCAATAATAACAACATGACCACCTCTTCACAAAAAATTACATTGTTTGTACAGCAGGTCAGCCTCTAGGAGGCAAACGACTCTCGATTCACGGTGTAGCGCCACCTAGTGTACAAGGTTAATGTAAAACTTAGCTAGTGTTGTGTGACAAAAAGGTTTTGTGACTCTGTCTCTCCTTTTCTCTCTGTATGTCTGCTCCACTCTCTGTCATTCTGCCTCATTTTCTGCCTTTTTCTCCCTCTCCCTCTGTCTCATTGTCTTTTTCTCTCTAACCTCTGTTTGTTTTACTCTCATGTTTTTTAAACAGTCTGTGTTTTTCTGGTTGTCTTTATGTCTAACTCTCTCTCTTTTTCTAACTCTGTCTCTCTTTCTTATTCTCTTTATCTACCTCTCTTCCTGTTTCTGCCTCTGGTTCTCTGTCTCACTGTCTATTTTTCTGCCTCACTGCCCCTTTTTCTGCCTCTGCCTCACTATCTCACCCTTTCTTTCTCTGCCTCTCTGTCTCCTTTTCAGCCTCTTGTCTCTGCCTTACTCTCTCCTCTGTTTTTTTTAGTGTGAAGATCAGAAGCGGTTGTTTTTGCAGACGTTGTATCTCCAGCAGGTTCCAGACACTCCTCAGAGTAGAACTTTAAGGAGCCACTGTCAGTTGTAGCCTGTAAAATGTGCATAGTAACACTCTGACCAGCAGATCCCAGTACAGGTAAAGCAGTGTCGTGTTTAAAGCTGTGATGTAGAGCAGGAAGTTCTGGGCTGAAATGGATGTGAAGCTGAGCTTCTGCGGCTTCAGTCTTTAAGACCAGCCAGGAAACAATTCGCACACTTAAACCAGCGTCATCACAAACACACACAGTGGTCAACGCATTCATCAACTCTATCTGACTCTCCATCGCTCTGTTTCTTATCTCTCTCCATCACTCTCTCTCTTCTTTTTTTGTCTCTCCACCTCCTCTGTCTTGCTTTCTCTCTTCTGTTTTCTCTCTCATTCTTTCTTTCTCTTCTCTCTCTGTGTCTCTCTGTCTCTCTCTCTCTCTGCAGCTGTATGCTAAAGCTCAGCAGGCAAAGCAGTCAGCGGATGAGGCAGGTGAGGAAGATTTTATATATATATATATATATATATGTTTGTGTGTGTGTGTGTGTGTGTGTGTATGTGTATACTATAGTATGTCATATTTTAATTGTTCTGTTTAATGACGAGCAGATCGGCTGTATAACCAGAATGTGTCTGTGTTGGGGAAGATTCGAGAGGAGTGGCTGAAGGAACATGTTAAAGCGTGTGAGGTGAGACACAGAAACATATTGGTCTCTGTTATTTTAACTCTGAGTTACTTCACCCTCTTATTTCTACTGTAGTTTTTAAACTTGTTTTTGGTGAGACATTTTAGTTATCTTCTCCAGTGTTTCTTTACCCCAAATCATTGAACAGGCTGTTTTTGTTAAGGTATATATGCAAATGAGCTCTGTTCTCATTGGCTGTCTTGCGCTGTGCCTCAGCAAGGGCCGAAACACTGCTTAGTGAGTGTGTGAGACTACACTGCTGTAGGGCATGGACATATATTTTTATGTACTCGTTTTTTGTGACAAAAACAATGAATTCAAGCATTTCCGTATTGCTACATAAATGGACCACAAAGTAGTGTGTTTTAAAGCTAAACAATATTTACATGCTACATCCATCCATCCACCCACCCATTCATCCATCCATCATCTGAGCTGACTGTCCTGTGCTTTTCTGTGTTTATGGTCCCTTTAAGTTAAGCCCAGAGTTACAGGGTGGAATGTAATCAGGGTTTATAGCAGGTTATGAAATAGTATTGGACACGGTTGAAGCGTGTGCATGCTGAAAGCTCTCCCTGAGGGTGTGATAAAGACACGATGACAGGTTTCAGATTCACTGTGGAAGACATGAGCAATGAAACATCATTAGAGGTGTGGACTTGAGTCACATGACTTGACTCACCTCGACAAGACTGGAAAAAGTGGAGAAAATCCCCCACACTAATCCTGCGTGGAGAAAACGTGTCGAGTCTATTTTCATCACTCAGCACATAAACCTGACTCTCAGTTTGATTTGACAATTTAATACACACCCTCAGATTGTGTTGAAAAAAACAATACGCTGCTATTTCAAAATTATATTACACAGATTCACCACATCCTTTCCAGAAATAATAACTTGTGTCCAAACCCTCCCAGCACCTTTTCAAGCAGCAAACAGTTCTGTCTCATCTGATGGAGCTCATTTTGAATTTGTGGGTCTCCAGCTTTCTGTGCATCTCAATGGGAGAAAGATCTGGAGATCTAAACAAGACACCATTCTCTAAACGTTTTGCTTTTCTTTAGACTGGATCATTTTTGGCACAGTTTTGAAGATGCTTGAGATCATGAAGAATGAAAATTTAACTATAAACCAGAAGGAAGTGTGTGATGTTGAATATCTAAGTGAAACTATTCTTTTTTCATAATTAACATGCTTAATGTTTCTCTTCAGAAACAGTAGTTTGAGCTTTTTTTTGGTTAAATTATTACTACAGACTATAAAATATTTCCATGTTGTTTGTCCAGATGTTTGAAAAACAAGAGGTGGAGCGAATCAGTAGCTTGAGGAATGTGGTTTGGACTCACCTGAACCAGCTCTCACAGCAGTGTGTCACCAGCGATGAGGTAACTATACACAAACCTATTTTATCAAAAAATCCACTTTTGGGCAGTAAAGGGCCCAAAATAGTTTATTTATTTATCTTTGCATGTGGCGTCTTTATTTTCTGTACCAGATTAGGGAGAGTGGGATCAGTATCGCTAGGTATGGTATCACTCGCCATGCCAGTAACGTTATCGGTATCAGTTCAGTCTAAACCAGAACCCTCACACCAAAAATCAAATTAAACCTCCATTTTCAGTTGATGTTTGGAGCACAAACATTTGTTTCTCCACTGTTAGTCCTGAGTTCCTAGCATCCTTATCTGATTGGCTGGGCCACTTCTTGTGTGATTGGCTTAAGTTGTAAGAAGCTCAGTCCAGTAGTTTGTGTGGATGAAGGAGAGAAGCAGGACGTCTTTATGCCAGCAATTCTGTACTTGAAAAAAATGGAACACATCAAGTTTGGTGTTGAGTCAGTAAGAGACTAGTGTTGTATGGTTTATTGATATTCAAAAAGTACTGTGATACCCCGACCTTGTATTTATGATGTGGACATATTTAACAGAATGTTTAGATTAAAATCATTTCTAGATCTTTGTTTTGAAAAGGTAACGATATCTGTATTAATTGTACTTAATGGTTCCAGTGAGGTAAAAGTTTAAATACAGTATTTCTTGTGTTCTGTGAGTTCTACAGTACTTCATTATTGGTTTCTGGATGACAGTACCAGTCTGTATGTGCCCCTCCATATAATGTACTGATTGCATTATGGTTGGAGTACAGTTGCCGCTTTTATGTCCCAATCAGTGTCAAAAGTAAAGTAACACCTTTACGTTTCTGACACTGAACGACTCACTGTTTTCTGTAAACATGGACTTAAGGAATTTCAGCCCAGTATTACTGCAACTCAGACAACAGCAATACGCAGCAATGTTCCTCTGCTGGCCCACAATCCTTCCCTCAGTTTAAGCAGCCCGTGAAGCAGCCCCATGGTCGCCAAGTATTTTTGGTTTGTTTGTGTCGGCCGCAGTAGATTTCCTTTTACAGGCCTTTAATATGTTTGATAAATGCAGTCGTCCTCCTCCTGCTGCCAGAGAACATTCCTCTCAAACACTAAATATGTACCATTGGCATGCCCTGGTTCAGTGTGTGTGTGTGTGTTTGGGTGTGTGTGTGTGGGCTGTAGCTCTATGAGGAAGTGAGGAAGTCTCTGGAGCAGTGCGACATTCAGGAGGACATTGAGCACTTCATTAACCTGAGGAGAACTGGAGATAAAGCACCAGGTGACACACACACACACACACACACACACACACACACACACACACTGAACAAATGAACAGACACAAACACTGCTTGTCAAAAGTGTGGGGACACTTACCTTTTCTAAATGAATTTTAAATGGGATTAAGGTTAGGAGGCCCTCAAGAACCTACACCTTGTAGTCATTGTCTTGTTGGAATCTTCTCGCTGACAAAAACATCTCCTTTGATGACCTGTGATGCTCCTGTACCATCTTCAGAGGAGCAGCCCAAGATCATGATACTCCCAGCTTCTTACTTCATTATTGGGACATTATGTGTGTAAATTTGAGGTGGAAATCTGCACTGGAAGTGTCTTAAAATGTCAAAAACAAACATTGTTTGCCCCTTCTGTAAATATACATAAGGTTTAATGCTAAGGACCTGCTTTCTGATACGGTACCAAGTACGAGTGAACAACTATAAATACAACAAATAAAAAACACTTATAATCTTAACATTAATAATCATTTCAGTTTGTCGTTTGTCTGCAGCTCCTGTTCAGTATGAGAACTTCTACTCCAATCAGAGAGCAGCGCCGACCAGGCAAGCGGTGGCCTTCACCAGGTGAGTGATCCAAACCCGCTAATCCTGTTTACACTTCACACACAAAATCTGACCAGTCTGATCTCCTTTCATTTAGGAGAGCACCGGCGCCCCCGCCAAGCACCACAGGAGGTACGAAACCACACCCTTTGGTGGCAGTTCTGACCTCTAGTGTCTGAATGAATTCACCCCATCGCCCTTTTTCTTTCAGGTGAAGTGACGTATGCAACGATAGAAGATCCGGGATATAGTCTAATCCGATACTGACGCACAGGTGAGCGGAGCCCTCCTGTGTGTCAAGGTTTTTTTTTTATTTTTATACCCGATTTTGGCACCACTTCTCCTACAGTTGTTGAGATACTGGCTCTGAACTCTGACGCGTGTATACTTGCCGCACTGCGCTTGTATATGACTTTTTAATTAGGTGATCGGGGCCGAGTATTCATCATTTAAGTTTATCACTGTTTATTGTAGTAGATTAAAAATAATCAGTTCATTAATGCTTGATTTTTCTGCTGTTAGTAAGTCACCAGGCTGCTAGCCCGCTCAGTAAGCTCATTTAGAGCAAAACTTGGCTTCTGTGGGTGAAAAATGTGTCCATATTGAGCCTTAAGTAGACTAAAGTGTGTTAGTTTGAGAGTTTAAGTGAGCCAGCTGTTTTTGTTTGATGGCAACTTTTTCTTTGCACTTTGTATTGGCTTTGTGTTTCGTGGCCACACATTTTTGGAAGTACACATGGGAATATGAGCTTATGTGAGCTGTGGAGCACAATCACATCTCTCAGAAACATTTTCTAGATTTTAATGACATCAGGTGAAACAAATAGTGCCACGTTTTAAAACACTCTCTAATACTAGTAGAGTAGAAACTTTTTTCTCTCTTTGATAAAACATGAAGCCAGTAATCATCCCTAATATACCCACGAAATGCATATTCATCAACATAACAATAAATACCACATTTTCCAGTTCCAGTACATCTTTAGTCCACAGTCAACATAAATGCAGTAATAACTGATGTATTCATTTATCTTCTTATCCTCTTTGTTTAATGTATTTTGTACATTGTGTTGCTGTTTAGTATTATCTATGTGTTATGGTATATTAACAACACAAACAATAATAATCGTAATAACAATAACATTAAAGATATTGTTCACATGCCGTAATTACCAAACAACATAAAACTCATTCAGAAATGAATTGGGCTATTAAAAAATAATAATAAAAGTAATAATGAAAGTAGTAATGATGATGATAATGATACTGTTTGTGTTCCTTTTTGCAGACATCTCTGTCCATCTGTCTGTCTGAGCACGTCGTGTGAACTCATGGACACTGTGGGGTTTCAGCTCTGACGGACTCCGGCGTCTCTCCGGACGATGTGTGGAATATGTGTGGAATCTGCTCATTAACAAAGACTTTTTTAATCTTTTGAGTTAATATTTAACACTGTAGCCTCAGAACAGGAAGTAGCAACACTGGACTCATGTGGCCGTTGTGAAAGAAAGCTTTGAACTTGATTCTACAGTGCGAGACCCTCTGACGTGCCGAACGGCCTATCTGAGAAATACAGCCTTTAACCACACACACTGCACTTCACTTTAATCTAAGTGGAAAACAGGACGAAATAATATAGTACAGTGATGTCCAATTGACTTCACCAGGGCTAAAACATCGACCTGCCCGAGGGAGCCTCCAGATCAGCCCTTCAAAATACCTTTCTAAGATCTAACAGGTCATTTATTTCATTAAATTGTTTTTCATTAATATAGCTCATTCAATCTTGTGTCCCTGAGGAGTAATTCTGCTCCCTTCTCATTCATCCCAGGACATCACACAATGAATAATCTTATTCTTCGAGACTTCTATCCCAGCATCTTGTTTTGTTTGGGGAAACTGCATTGCTTGGAATCCAGCCTATGGATGACGTTCTCCACTCTGCTGTAAACACTTCTTTTTATGATCGCTTTGATTGCTTGACAGAAGAAAGTGTACTTTATTTATAGTGTAAACTTATCCGTCGGGCTGAAAAAGGGTCCCGTTGCTGGGTCTTACACCTCTTGCTTTAATAAATAGATGTATTCTCTGACTGAGAGTGTCAACTTCTGTCCATCTTGGGCATCTTCTACATTAGGAGTGTCGGATCCAAGCCAGTGGCCCTGATCTGTCCATCTTAGTGGTTCTCTAACACTTCAGCCCAACTACATTCCTAATTTTGACCCACACCTCTTGTTTACGAGTGTACACGTGACCCCTTGAGAACTGATACAGGGGGTTGAGGATGACATCTTCCTCATGAACCCTTCAGGAATCCAATAAAAACAAAGATGAACAAAACTTCTCTAGACCCGCTCAGGTGGATCAGGCTTATGGATGTGTTTTAGGACACAGTATGACTTATTGTGAACTTTAAAAATGGTCAAAAGTTGAATATTGCGGATACCTTTTTACACAACAGGGTCTGTTTTCACAAACCACCTAAGGAGCAGGAGCGCCGATCTAGAGTCACTCTCTGTGAAGTCATAAATATGTTGGAATCTGATCCTAAATCAGTCCTGCTTTGTAAACAGTAGCCCTGGTGTTGTCTGAAATTGTAGAATCACCTTAATGATCCACCTTAATGAACAAGTTCAGTTCATTTTACTGCTCACAGTAAGTCATACTGTGTCCTAAATCACCTCCACAAGTCTGATCCACCTTAATGAAGACCAGAATATGGCCTGTGTGAGTCCAGTAAAGTTTTGGGGATGAAAAGACTTGGGTGGCTAATGACTTCTAATGTTAGCGACGTTAGCCTAAACTAAACTGTGGCTGTAGCTGTAAACTGAAGAAGTTAAATGCGGACTCCAGACATATCTCAGCTGATCAACCATATCTGGGGTCAGTGGTACTGCTTTTGCCCAACTGTTCCATGAAAAGAGTCGTTTGCACAAATGTATTTAATCAAATGATGCTCATTTTCACCATTAATTTGTCATGTTGACACATCAGTCGCAGGTTTACTTTGACACCATTCGTTCCACCACATATTGGGTCTAAAGTAACACATCAAGAGTTACCACAGACTGGGTCCAAAGTAACACATTACTTGTTAGATGTGGCACATAGACGTGTGTAGTTCTGAGTATTAATTACGGGAAATAATATTTTTTCGGTGTTGTTTTATATTATATTATATTATAGTGTGATCTGAACACTCTCCAGTGAATGAGTGCAAATGTTTTATCTCAAGCTCACGTCTGTGGAAAGAGGAAATAGCTTAGTTCTGGTCTGGGACCCAGAGGAACCTGCAGCTGCCATCAGGTGTGAGTGAGGTGAAGGTTTTGCCGTGAGGGAAAACGTTGGTCCTGACCGTGCAGTGATCTCTGATGGAAGTTTTGAAACACATGGCCTCTTCTACCCCTTTGTCTGAAAGGTCAGAGGTCACATGGTGTCTGGCCACCATCACCTTTAAGCCATGGAACGCTCCGTACACCTGGATCATCTCTGCATTCAGCAACCGAGAGAGATTAGCCTTGTGTGAGGATGAAGCTTCTGCTGACTTTGGAGGAACTTGATCTCTTCGCTCAGAATCGGAACTGAGTTGTTTGGCGCTCTGCTGAAGGAGGTCAAGCTCCAGTTTGAGCCTTTTTGGATCACGGAGGATTCTTCGAGCTCTTTCTCCAACAAAATGATTCACACTGTTTTCTCCACTGGGTTCATGCTCAAAACTTCCTGAGAAGGAATCGTTCTCAGAGCAGCTTGAGAAGGGCTCGTGGTCAGAACTTCCTGAAAAGGCATTGTTTTCAGAACAGCTTGAGTAGGGTTCTTGGGTTCTTGAGTAGGGGTCAAAGACAGAACTTCCTGAGAAGGGGTCGTTTTCAGAACCTCTTGAGAAGGTTTCTTGGTCAGATGTTCTTGAGTATGGTGCACAGTCAGAATGTCTTGAGAACAGGCTGTTTTCAGAACCTCTTAAGAAAGGCTTGTGGTCAGAAGTTCGTGAGTAGGGTTCATGGTCTGAACTTGTTAACAAGGGCTCAGGGTCAAAACCTCTTGCATAGGCCTCGTGGTCAGAACTTCTTGAGAAGGGCTCATGGTCAGAAGTTATTGAATATGCTTCATGATCAGACATTCTTGAGAAGGACTCATGATCAAAACCTCTTGAGAAGGGCTCATGGTCAGTGGGCCCTAACTGCCTCTTCGCCCCATGCATGTGTGTCCAGGCTCTTTTCTGTGTGTTTATCGGGACAGAAGGGAGCCAAGAATCCTCTGACGCTGTAAAATGCCATTCTGGTGGCTCAGCGCTGGAGCAGTGTGTGAGCGGTGTGTGTGCAGAAGCTGGGCGCGATTCACAGTTTTTCACAGGCTGCGGTATGAGAACCTTGAAAAAAAGGAAACAAAGAGCAGCAGAAGTTGAATAGTCATGTGCTGTTGAGGTTAATAAAGTAAATGCGGATGTTGCGGCGCCCCCTGTCTGTCAAAAAACTTCTGGCTGGATAGTAGATATTAGACAAAGACTTTTATTGACTCATAATTTTCCAAATGTTCTTACTCATGTCCCATTAGAGGGGACACGTCCATTAGCTTAGATAATGAAATTATGAATCTTAAAATCTTTTAACTATGCATTAAGATGCCCGTTGCAAGTCTCTCTCAGCTTTGCATAAATAGCTAATAAATTAAATTAGCAAGACTGACTCATACATTCCCCGGGCCACTTTATCGGAAACCTCTGCAGTGCTAAGAATGATCCACAAATCAAGTAATGTGTGGTCTTTTGGCCAGAAATTGACAATGTGCAGGAGAATTTTTAAAGTGGATCTACTCTATGGGTGGGTTTCCCAGACAGGGACTAAGCCGAGTCTTGGACTACCCTTTCATTTTCAATGGAAAATCTCTATTCACAGCATTACATAATCCAGGACTGGGTTTAATCCCTGTCTGGGAAACCGAGCCTATATGTCTAGATGAGAAAGTGTAACTATTTTAAGAACCTCTAGGATGAGTTGGAGGGGTGTTTTTTCATCTAATGTTCCAAAATCAGTATCTGACCGCACTAATGACCTGCTATCAAATCCTCACAGCAATTTTCCAGCATTGGTACCTGATCTCACTAATGCTCTCAAAGTTGCAATCAAACAGCCACAGCAATTTTTTTGCATCAGTAACTGACCTCATTTGCTGCAATCAAATTCTCACAGCAACATTCTAACATCGGTACCTGACCTCACTAATGCTCTTGTAGCTGCAATAAAACCCTCACAGCAATCTTCCAGCATTTCCAAGCTTTCCCAGAAGAGCAGAGGCTTTTGCTGCAGTTTAGGGTGTGGAGTGTTTAGAGCAGGCGGAGCTCAGGATGTAGCTGCTGAGTAGATGATTAATTCAGCAGTAAATGTGTAACTTACATCCAGTATGGTGGCAAAACGCTCAGCCTGCTCAGCCAACTCCTTCAGCTGAGCGTTCTTTTCTTTTAAGGCTGAGATCTCTTTCTGCTTCCTCTGCAGAGAGGCGTGGAGCTGTGGAGAGAAAGACAGAGGGGGGGGGGGAGGAAATACTCCATTATTCACTTACTGTGCACTCTTGGGAGTAATATGAGCTCCGGAAACAGTGAAGCCGGTGATTCATCCATTGTGCACCAGCAGAGCCGCTTAAACGGCAAACAAACGTCAAATATGGCACCAAAAATGACGGCATTCAAGGCCTTTACGTATATCAAACCAACACCAAATGAGGCTTTAAAATGACCACATTCAAGGCATTTTTAAAATGCCAAACAAATACCAAACATGACTTTAAAAAGACCACACCAAAAATCTTTTCAACACAAAACATGGAACCAAAAATTACCACAACAAAGATATTTTAAAAACATGAAATATGGCTTAAGAATACCACATTCAAAATGTTTTCGAACATCAAATATAGTGCCAAAAAACACCACAATAAATGTCTTTTTAAATGCTAAACAAGCAGCAGCTTGGGTGTACTAGGCCTTATCAAATACCAAATGAGCACCAAACAAAGTACCAAAATTATACCAGACAAATGCTAAATATGGCCCATAAATGACAATGATATTGTACAGGAAAACAATCTTTTCAGAGAATAACTAAACTGTGAATAGCAGTATTTTTGTACCAACAAGGTGGTTTAAAGCAAAACATGACGAAATGAGGGGCCGCTCCAGACTATATACATACATGGTCTTCAGGCATCACAGCTCTGCAGTACTGCTCATTTTAAACAAAAGCAGAAGCGACAGATATATAAGTGCGTAGGACGTTTTATCACTTCACTTCACTGATGTTTGACTCCTCCACAGCAGAGGAAGAGTTGACCACCAAGGCAGAGAAAAGGCAGTGATCTCACCATCAGTGTGGTTCTGGTTTGAAAGAAAAGTGGGCTGTTGTGGTTGAGCTTATGTCCTGCTTGTACACTTAAAGTGATATTTCTGCCTCCTACCCGCCTGCTGTCTGAGCTTTAGCTTCTTTAGTTTTAGCGCTGAAGCTAATGTTGTGAACTCCGCCATAATCATCACACACTCTCCTCAAATGCATAGTGCTCTCCTTGATGTCTCCAACATCGGTGATCTGCCATCATTACTGCTCAACATGAATCGACTTTCATTAGAGAACAGCACTGAGGCCCACTGGTCCCTCGTCCAGTGTAAATGTTCCCTGTGCCTGGTGGTGTGGTCAGGTACCCTTGCAGGTCGTCTAGCACACAGACCACACTGATGTAAACGGTTTCGAATGGTCTGACGTGACACTTGGGTGCCTCCCTTAAATGTGCCTGGAGCTGAGTGGCATTTATCATCCAGTTCCACAGGGCACTGTTCACAATGAAGTGGTCATCAGTGTGGGACGTGGCCAAAGGACATCCACTTCTATGTCTTTCTGTGACTCTTCCAGTCTCTCCGTATCTCTGACACTACTGTGACACTCTGCAAGCTCAGTGGCCTCTCCCATCTGAGAATGTCTTGTTTGAAGCCTCGCAATGGCAAGGTACTGTTGATCAATTGTTAGGTGTCACCTTGGTCTCATGATATCAAAATGTGAACAGACTGTTTAAATTCTAATTCTGATTGAACCAGGAAATGTATTGGTCGATTCATGGATCAAACACCTGTTATGAATTTAGCCATTAAGCTCCGTGTCAGAGAGCAGCCAGTTGTTTAAAAAGTACTGAAACATTGATAAATGCCGTAAATGTAAACATTGAAAAGCTGACAAGTGCATTAAGGAAGATCATATTAAGTTCACCTGTAAGGTTATAGTGCATGTTAAGTTCATCCTGACATTTCACCCAACAGCTGAATATCCCTTACTTTTTGTGAGTTGTGTAAATATTATAAACAAATATTTTTTTTAAGTTCCCAGAAATCATTAGACCTAACCGTGTATAAAAAAGGAAAAAAGTGAAAACGTCTCTCACGTGTCTGTTGAGCTCCAGCGCGTTATCCAGCTGGTCTCTAGGGGGCGCCACAGCTTCCAGTGTGAGATTCTCTGATGAGTCTGTGCAGAGTGATTCCTCTGTGTGACATCACAAAATAATAAAATACACAAACTCCAAAATATTTAGTAATAACAGTACTGCATCATTAAGCTAATATTTCTATAATAATAGTAATGCACTAGCATTTACAGCAATTCCCTTTTGTGACATCACAAAATAATGATAATATAATATAATGTAAAAATAAAATAACAAAACCACACAGAAACGCCACCTCTCAGCAATAACAGCACTGTATCACTGGGCTAATATTTTCATTATAATAATAGTAATATTCTATTATATACAGCAACATCCCTGGGTGACATCACAAAATAATGATATGACACAACACAATACAATATAATATAACACAATGTAATGTAATGCAATAATATAATGACAAAAATCCACAGAAACTCTAACACACAATAACAATACTGCATTATTAAACTATTATTTCTATAATGATAATAGTAATAATAGTGTATTAGAACTGGACTAATTGGTACAATAGTAAACTCACCTGACGCAAAATCAAGCAAGATCTCACTAACAGATTCATTTCCTGACCAACATCCATTATTCTGTAAATAAACAATCACAAAGATTTACTTTAATGTAGTTTACACTCTAAATTACCCTATAAAAATACTTTTCTTAAGTATTTTATTATTATTATTATTATTTTTACCTCAAACTGCGTTTGCATTCCGATGCTGAAGAGAGACTGACCTGGTTAGGAACGCCAATAATTTATTTCCCACCCACATTCAGAAAGGCCCGGCCCCTCCTGCGCAGTGATTGGCTGTCTGCAATTTTATTCCGTGTAAGCCCGCCCATCCCGCACTGTTTAAAGCAGGATGGCGTTCTAAACAATCAGCGCTCAGGAGGCGGGGAAATCCTATCCAATCCGCGTTCAGGAGGCGGCGCCTACGACCCAATCCCCGCCCAGGAGAGTGTGTTTTCTGAATACGGGTGGGAAACAAGCCCCGCCCACAGCAAGACGATGTGACGGTTGGTCGTCAGGCAGGCACGCGCGCCTCAGAATAAAGACCCGCCAACCAATAAAGACCCGCGCGTACAGGGCGCGCAGGACAGAACTCTGAAGCCCCCGTACGAATACAAATACAAACAATTATTTACAAGTTATTAATTACTTATAAATCAATAACAATTCATTTAAAAATAACTACAAAACAAGAATAAAAGAAATAGCAATCCTTTAAAAACAGTAAAAGAAAGAAAACATAATCCATTAGAATTCATTATTAATGAAACAAGTATAAATAATTTATTAAAAATACACATAAAACAAGTGTAATCAATTAAAATATGTAAAGAAATTAACATGAATAAAAATAAATAAGAATCTAAGAAAAGAAAAAAAAATTAAGTTTAAATTAATCATGATATAAAAAGGAATATTAGCGATGGGGTTCATTCATAAAGTGTGATTAATACACAGGAATGTTTGTAGCAGTAAGCGTGTGTGTGCGTATTGTACTGGAAACTCAGGCGTGTGTGTGTGTTGTACAATAAACAGAAAAGTCTCTTTTAGTATGTTGGGTTTAAGAGAAAGAACAAGTACTCTACAGGTGTTAAAAGTTTTATTTTTTTAAAGATTTGGCAGCACATGAATGCACCAAAAAAACAAACAAAAAAAAAATCCAAAGAAATCCAGTTTCCGGTTTTCCACACACACGAGACTCGGCTCATTGGGTAAGTAGTCGACAACCTGAAACAACAGCAGGGCTGCACAATATGAGCAGGATCCTGTTTCTGAACATTACAATCCACTTCATTCACAACATTATCAAACCATCCTGGCGAATATGTAACATGGGTAAAGTCTGGCCTGAAACTCATCTGCCACTGTGATTAGTCAGGACATGGTTTGAATTACAGGGGGTACTGTACCCCCCGATCAAGACCCAGACCCCCCCAAAAGAGACAAAAATTTGGGTTGTTTGGTGGGGGGGGGGTGGGGGGGGTTCTTAACAGTGTTATGAACACAGTACCCCCAATTATGGTGGGGTAATTCACACTCTGAGTCAGGATGATAACCGGAAAACACTGTGGGTCAGAGGGCTTTGCATATTGCCAGTCTCCTTCATATCGCTGTAAAGGTCAGACTTTGGATGACAAATTACATTGTGCAGACCTCTATGGAACGGTTTATTGTTAATTTACCTATCCAAGCTCCATCCCACATTTGTGTTTTTTTCTATAGCAACAGTGTCGGAGCTTTGCAGAATGCAGGTAAAAATCCTATACAGTCTAATGAAAGATAGTAACACACCTCACTTAAAGTGTATGGTATATTTACACTCAATGTGTGTGTGTGTGTGTGTGTGTGAGTCTTTATGTTATGATCTCTATTTGCCTGAGCCTATATGGGAGCTAAAATTAAAGTGATCATTTATCATACGTGAACACACCGCTGCACACAGTGTGAACAGCACGAAATTCTTCCTCTGCATTTAACCCATTCACCAAATGAAGCAGGGGGCAGCTACGAACATGGCGCCGGGGAGCAGTGTGTGGGAACGGTACCTTGCTCAGGGTACCTCAGAGGTGCTCAGCAGTCTTGGGAATCAAACCTGGACTTTCTGATCGCAGGGCGAATGCCCTAACCACTAGGCTACCAGTTGCCCCATGTTGTGTTTAGAACATGTTTAGGTCATAAAAAAACAAAAGGATGATCTTTCAAAATTGTATTACAAGAAAATGTTAGAAATACTTTTAAAAAAAAAACATAATACAGTTTTTCAGTATTGTATAGTCTGTAGTTAAAACACTATTTAGCTGCAAAGACTCAAACCATTGGTTTTGAAGAGACATGACTGACATTCACTTTGTATTGATCATGTAAAAAGAAAAGAATCACTTCAACATCCAACAATTCCTTCTGGTTTCTGGATCATTGGACAAAATTTCATTTTTCAACAGGATATCAATCCAGAGTGTCTACAAATTTGTGCTCAAATTATATCCAGTTCAAAGAAAAGCAGAACGTTTAGACACCAATGTCTTGTTCTCTCCAATCTCCAGATCTTTCTCTCATTAAGCTGCAGGGACGAGCTGGAGACACACAAGTTCCAAATGAGCTCCAGGAAATGAGACAGAACTGTTTACTGTTTGAAAAGGTGCTGGGAGGGTTTATTTCCAAAAATGTGTTGAATCTGTGCTACTGTAATAAAGGCAAGGGGGAACTGAGCTTTTGTATCCATTGAACTGCGTTTCTAATGTTTCCTTGCAATACAATCTTGAAAGAGCAGCAAATCGTATATAAAACAAACCAAAAAAAATTCCAACACACACACACACACATATATACACAATATACAACTGAGTTTTTTTGTAGCTACTGAAGTACTGAGCATTAGAGGACGCTGGAACAAACCCTACTCTGCCTGAGAGACTGCAACACACTTTACAC
>JBBPCW010087520.1:3315-17796 GCA_037974425.1 Phenacogrammus interruptus
CCATGTTCAGTGTCTTCTGAGTGGTGTTGTGGCTTTATCAGGTGGATGCCACAAAAAAGTCAAAATACTGGTGACTAAGGTGTGATCACCAGCATTATTGTAAACGTTCACAGTCTTAAAATATGGGGGTGTGACAGTTGCCTCACACTTCCCACATCCCAGCAGTATGACATCTGTAAACACTGTAGACTCTCTCAGATTGCAGTCTTGCAACTGAGTGTTGTGTTACAGGTCCACTCTTCCACTACAGATCCCCCCGAATGTCTGAAGCTTCCAGTAGTTTATTTCACTGGCTGTTGCAGTGTGTCTCACGACCTTGTGTGAACACATTACTCCGATTACTGTATTGTTGCTTCTTAATTAAAAAGCTACCAAACCAATATGTTCTCATGACGCACCTTTTCTGGGGAATAATGTACAGGGGGCTGTCTAGTGCCCTCCTGCTTTGCACCACTCATGCTTTTATCCCCCCATTTCATTTAAGTTCCGTTTCTTTTTTGAGACTGAAAACTGACAGTCCTTGAGCATAAAGCCCACTCACAGTCTGACCTACTTCTGCAGGGTGTGCTGTGGATTATCTGTAGCCAAACTGTAGCACCACCTCCTCTAAATATAACCTGTGAGAGAACACAGAACACGTAATGTATGGGTTAAGTGAAAGTGCTTTAATAAGTGAAATGAGTACTTGTGTTTTCTGTCTAATATTCCCAGATGAAGATTTTGCAGTCGGCTGATTGTTCATTAATAAGCAGTTCAATTAATCATTCATGTTTAAGGACATTGTGAGTCATTTATAAATGCTTGTTACTGCAACTACAGGCTTAAGTGCGGGGTTATTAATATGCATATATGGGTTGCAAATCAGAATCTTTCGTTGAAGTAGTTTTTGACATTAGCAGTAAAGCAATTTGCTTATGGTTACATGTGAATCAAGATGATCAGTTGAAACGCCTGTACAAAGCATTGTTACCCCTGAAATTCCAGGCTGATTGTCTCTTTTCTGTGAATTAGTCTGAAAATGTAGTGAAAATAATACTTTGTTACTGTCGAAAGAAAATCTTGTTTCTCTATTTTCAGGATGATTAGAGCAATCAGTCCAACATGGATGGTGCACAAAGAGTAAATAGTTAAATTGTTTTGCATTCCCTTCATAAATTCCCAATAACTCCTGTGAAAAGCACATTTCTGTGACTGTGATATTGCATAGATTCTGTTATTTCTTATCATTCCATATGTTCCCCTTTTGCACTTGAGCTGAAATGAGTTTCACAAGCTTGCATAAAAGCCTGATGAGGAGATCAAATCCAAGAAAGTCATATGAACATGTGAGTTAATAAGAGGTGATTTAATAAGGCATGGTTGTTGTCGCAATTGTGTCTAAATTTGAAGAGTAACTGAGAACTAAAGCAGAATTTAGAATACTTCTTCTTTATTTACCTGTTTTAACTTTTTTAGATTCTAAATCTGTTGCTTAAATAGATAGAATACCAGTCAGTGTCGGATATTTGCACTGTGGTTATAAGAGTAAGTAACTGCGGTCTGGAATTGCTTTTGGTTTCTTGTAGTTTAAAAGATTTAAAAACTTTTTATCCACTGGTTACATGAAAAGGTTAAATTAATTATGCTTGGGATTACTGCCTTTTACACAAAGGCTTTTACTTGCCCATGATTTTATGCAACACACTTTCAGCCTCAATCACTAAGCCCTTAACCTCGCACCACAGAATTGGTCTTAAGCCCTAACGCCTTTGTGCAAGGCCAGAGCAGAAGGATACTAAATCCCCGATGACGCAGACTCTTAGTGCTGGAGTTTATCAGCAAACAATCTGCTGATGACACTCTAAACACAGCAAGTAGAGTAGACTTAGCAAGTGAGAGAAGTTTCACAGCTGTGTGAATCAATAAACTGAGAGAAATGTGGCTGACTTTAGAGTAGTGATGCCTTTCTGCCTGATCTGCATGGAAAAGGCATCAGATGGAAAACTTTCCTCTGACCTCATCATAAAAATCAGCATCTGAAGTATGCAAATGGATCTTATGCTAGTTCACTGAGTTCACTTCTTTACAACAGCTGCATACCAAGAACACCCCACAAGACCTGCTCTTGTAGAGACACTCAGACCCAGTCACCTGCCCAACAGATCATTACAGGTGGCTATTTTTCCTTCCTTTATCAACTGACTGTTCACTTACTGCCCGTTACTTCCCATCCCTTGACAGGTGCCACTGTAATGAGTGTTATTCTCTTCACCTGTCAGTGCTTTAAATGTTAGTGTGAAATGTTTAGTACTGCGGATTAAAATTAGACTCTTTGGCCAAACCCACCAAATGCATGTTTGTAGACAAAAGAGCTGTATTCAATAAAAGTAAAATCTAGTCAGCTGTTGAGATTAGGGTAAACTAGTTGGTCTTTAGTAGTGCAACACAATCCTAAAATTGGACTGCAAAAAATATCACTGACCCCTGGCTACAGGATTATTGACCATCTCGGTGTGTAGATCTTGCGAGGTTATTGCATAACTATGGGTGAAAGCTCCTATAAGGGGAATTGAAAGATTTTTACAAAAAGCATTCACAAAAAATGTGTTACTGGCGTGGATGGGTGTCCAAATTTTGCACATGCCACATGTTTTTCTATGTTTAACTAATAAAGTAATTATGTGCATTTTCAGGGAAACATTTAACAGTTTGCTGTAGAAGTTCAAATTCAAAAATCAACAAAATGTGCAACTCGACTGGGGGGCTGTTTACAGTTGCTCACCACTGTGCCGTCATTGGTCCAGCAAACAAAAACATTAAGCCAGTGGGGTAGTGTTTAAACTGCCTGAAAGCTATTGTGAAATTTGCATGATTAATAGATGGTCACAAGCCACAAGTGTAACACAATACCGTGATCCATGTAGTGTTTTGTATACAGAACTCAATGTATCTAAACACATATGATGTGTGCACAGGAAGGACCTGTCCCTCTCTGATGGATATGAAAGAATGACATAGCAAAGAAGATGTGAGGAGGTGAACATTCAAAGCAGTAAATCCTACTGTGAGAACTGCTTTGTAAATTCAAGATCCCTGAAGAAAAGTTGTCTGGTCTCATACTAGGAATAAAAACGAATTGGTGAAACTACCCAGGGGTGCTGAACTAGGTCACGCCCACCCACAAGACGTCACAAAGGTGACCCATAGAACTGCGTCCTTTCAGACATAAATCACAAGGACAAGCACAAGGTTAGAAAAAAATTGTTTCCATAACATTTCTAACTCAGGAGAAGGTCACAGATCTAACACTGGAGACCCATTTAAGCAATACAACACGAGAGACCGCCAAAAAGGGTAGCAACATACTCAGACATTACATGTAGGTTTGCTGCCATGTTTTCTGACTATATTAGCTGTAGCTCAAATATGATCCTAATGCAGAAAGTAATAAGTAATTGTTAACTGTAGCTTTATGAACTTCCTGACCATATAAGCATGTATAGAGAGCAGAGTGTCAGTACTGTTGACATAAACCTTTTTACAACCTTCTCTTCCCACAACATAGGAACTATGAGCAAGAACTATGTCCAGTTAGAAAGAGCTGATCTTGCTGCAAGCATAGATACACAGTCGTACCTTTTAGGTGTTCACTCCATTGTGTGCATGAATCTTCAGAGACCAGCAGCAGTGGGTGTGTGTTTTGTTAGATGAGTAGGTCAGCTGCTTCCTGCATGTTTAGAGTGTGAGTGGCTGGTGGAAGGTTACCGACACACACTACAGGCCAAGATCTTTATATCAAGCCTCTTCTACCCGAATCCTACAGGAACGATTGGTTAAAGAGAAAACGCCGCCCCCATCAGCTTTCTTGACCTTTTGGGAGGGCCCCCTCAGAGTATAAAATGCTAGTCCAGCCAAGAAAGGGCTAAGCTGGGCCAGGGACCAGCGCCAAGCTTGAATGGTGGCTGGAAAAGACAGCATATAATAAAATGCTCCTCTGGTCTCTCTGTTTGTGTGGTGTGTGCTCCCTTCTGATAAGTGATAAGTGCAGGGTGTGTCACTGTGTTATTGTGCTTTAGAAGGTGCTACTGTTGCAGATATTAAGGAGACAACAGCATAAAGGTCATGTAACCTTGTGTACTCCACTGTTGTGGAGGGAGAAATAGATTTTTATGGGGGTTAAAGATCTATCGCCCCCTCGCTATTGCAGACTTTGCTCCAAAAATCTAAACACACCTTATTCGATAAATCGTTTCAAACCACTGAGAGAGACACGTCTCCCTGCCTAGCTGACTATATAGGCCTAATAGTTTAAGTCAAGCCACCACCCCCACTACAAACACACACTGCTTTGACCTAAATCTGCCAAGTTAGCAAAAGTCCTCCAGAGAAACAAACAAGACCGAAAAAAGAGTCACATGACCGACCAGTGGCGGGTCCAGCCAAGCACAGCCTTGTCTTAGCTGGAGACAGAGGGTGGACTGTACAAAGGTGGTAAGATCCCTGATTTTCTGATGCACTTAGAAGGTTGTGTGTGTGAATGCTAGTGCTAGTGACCTCACAGAGGTACCCTTAAGCAAGGTACCATACCCACACACTGCTTCCGGGAGCCCCTCATTGGTAACAGCCCCCTGCTTCACTTGGTGAATGGGTTAAATGTAGAGAAAGAATTTCACATTGTTCACACTGTGTGCTGTGATGTGTTGATGCGTGACTATAGGGGTTAATAAATTAAATCAAAACATGAATATAGACTGCAAATTGATATGCAGTGCTGGGAAAAATACTTTGATAAAAAAATAAAAATACTTTATTTTATTCAATTAAATTCAGTTAAATTTTATTTATATAGTGCTTTTAACAATTGTCATTGTCACAAAGCAGCTTTACAAAATGAAATTAATGTGAAATAAATGTGTGTGTATGAATGTGTGTGAAAGAAATGCCTCTGATGAGCCAAGAGTGACGGTGACAGTGGCGAGGAAAAACTCCCTAAGATGGCAACAGGAAGAAACCTTGAGAGGAACCAGACTCAATCAGTGAATAACAGATACAGATTATAGAACATCATGTGTGTTATGCAGCTGAAGGTTCAATATAATAGAAGTTCTTTAAGTTAACATGAAGTCCAGACCAGCATAGGGAGCCCTGGCAGTAACTTGGACATTGATTTAAGTTTAGTTTTACATATTGAAGAACAGATGTGGACTACCTGAGTGCTGATGTACATTGCTCTGTATAAGAGCGTCTGCTAAATACCGTAAATGTAAATGTAAATTAATATTGAAAAGACTGGCCTATATGTATTCAGTTGCGTATTTTGTTTCCATTTTTTTTACTAATGCGATTCTTCTGTTAATATTTCACTGACTAATGAAAAATTTGCTTAGTTTTATCCCACTTTGCATGTCTAAGCGCTTTCTTTGCATGCACTGCTGCTCCTACAACCCTCTGAGCAGAACTGTCTCATGAACTAAGTCAACAATTTGTAGCAAAATCTTGCTACTCTGATAATAAAATTTCTTCATTTAATGACTTATCTGGCAAAACATGCACAGGTCTATTACATTTTCAGTTTGCAAACATGTTTAGTACAATCATCCCTCAGAATAGCTAGTAAGAATAAGAGCAATCACTTGCTGATCACATTTATTTATCAGTTTTGTGGAGAGTCCCTTTCCTGAGTCCCTCTTTAGAGTGGACCTGATAAATGTGTTTGTTGGATGCCATGCAATGATTCAAAATCAATGAATGATCAAAAATGGATGCTTCTTCTTCTTTGTTTAACCCTACTGATATGCATCTGTTTGAGATATTGCACAGTTAAGGAGGCCTTGGATTCAGTATAGGTGGCTTTGAATGTTCCACAATAATTACCATTAAATTTCCCAGTTCCAGCATCTCTCAAACAGCTGTCATCCTGAGCTCTACTTAGTGGGCTGCTACTTGTGATCAGCAAACCTGTGGATAAAAACAACTTGCTCTGAGGGTCTGGAGAGAATGGTGAAAATTGTAAACAGCCTGTCCGCAGCTGCAACACAAGAACAAAATAAATGTCCCCAGTGACTCAGGAGCACATAAATCAATAGTTAAGTAATGGAAAGAGTTGTATGACTGGAAGACATGCCAGGCTCCTTGTGCACCATGCTTCTGTAAGGATCAGAATTTAGGCACAAGCAACATGAGTTATTGAGCTATCCTGTTTGGAGTGCAGTGGTGCCACAGTGATGGTGTGTGGGATGTTTCCTGGCACACATTAGAGCTCCTAATATGCCTACTGAAGAATGTTTGAATGGCATGGCACATTGCTGCTGATCAGGTTTAACCCATCTTGGTACAAGGTTATCCACACTTGGACACCTTCAGCATGATGATGCACCATGTGATGAGATACAAGTCCAAGGCTGTGCAGGTGTCCAGCTTGCAGCAACCAAACCAAATTGTGCAACACATTTAATTCATTGAAGAACATCCCTTCACAATACAGCAGTGCCCAGAAGCAGAGCTAAGCTTAAATGAACAGTATATACCAGTCAAATTACCAGTCAAATGTTTTTGCACACACTGAGAATGTTACATTTGCACATTTCAAAACGAATATTTACTAAAAACACACTCAATATTCTTTGCTGTCTCTGCTAACAAATAAATGTGCAGTATGTTCCTCATTTGAGTGCCTCCACTAACCCCTGTCCATCTTCAGTTGAATTAGCTACCAATTACCTTCTCTCTTCTCTCCACAGCTCAATTAATCTAGTCTGCCCTGCGACTTCCAGGCCGAAGTGTGTCTCTCCTCCAGCTCCATGGCTGTCTGAGTTCCTGTGGAGTAAAAGAAGGCAACTGAGAGCAGCTGAAAGAAGATGGATCAAACGCTTCATGACAGTGACCTTTTCACTTATCGCCTCTCTCTTATCCAATTGTGCCACTGATTTAACTTCTTCCTTCTACAGAACCAAGTTTGAGGAATCAACATCCAACCCTCACAAGCTGTTTGCCACCTTTACATCTCTTCTTAAATCTCCATCTCTCCCTGCTTTTCCAGCTCACTCACTAGAAGTCTTCGCTGTGTTCTTTAATGAGAAGATTGATGGCATTAGTAGATCCTTCCCACCAATCATCAAGCCACCCATCAGTCAGAGACCAGCCAGTGCTGCCCAGCTTAACATCTTTCTTACTCAAAACAGGCTTCAGGATCCTACCTTGATGACTGGAAGTACCAGGTAGCATGACAAAGCTCCCAGTCTGCCCCACAAAGATTGTCCTCTGGTGTACCACAGGGCTCGGTCCTTGGACCGCTTTTCTCTATATACTGGTTCTCTTGGGGATGTAATAGCCTCACATGGCTCACATGGCTTCTCCTACCAATTTTATGCTGATGACACTCAACTTATTCTCTCTTTCCCCTCCAGTGACCATCAGGCCTCCACCTGCATCTCAGACTGTCTGGCTGACATCTCCCCTTGGATGATGGCTCGCCACCTCAACCTAAATCCCAGAAAGTTAGAGCTCCTTTTTCCATCAAACGGAGTCCATCACTAAGCCATAACCTCACCGTTTCTTTTGAGAACTCTGTTATCATCTCCTCAAAGAAAGTAACAAATCTTGGTGTCATGCAATATGAAGAATTATCATTCCTGTTGCACATTGACCACCTCTCCAGGATATGCAGATACCGTTCCGTTCCCACCACTGAAGTCACACAGTTACTTGTCCAGTCTCTGGTCATCTCTAAAACGGGACTACTGCAACTCTGTACTGGCTGGACTTCCACTGAAGGTAACAAAACAACTTCAGCTGATTCAGAACATACCACGCCAGAACCTTCACAGGCTCCCTGTGGACGCTCACATTAAGTTCAAAACCTTAACACTTGCTTTCAAGTCCAAGAATGGACTTACGCCTCCTTACTCGTCAAGCAGCGTGTCACTTTTTGTCCTCTCAGAGCTTCAAGCACTGCTTGTCTTGCATCTCCTTGCTCAAAAGAAGAGCATTAAGACTCTTTTCAGTCTTGGCCCCCCAGTGGTGGACTTGTCCTCACTGACTTGTTTTTTTTCTATTTGACAGGATTTGTTAAGGTTAACAACGAGTTGATTTAAAGTTTAGAGACAATTAGGAGGATGTCAGACATGTTACATATTCTTATACACATAAGTTATAAAAGAAACTTATTTTGTTCACACAACTTTTCAGTGCTTAACAATAAATGAAATAAATTTGTAAGTAGTAAAAAAACTTGAGTTGTGCGTGTGTGTGTCTGCTTTTCAGGGACTGGGGCTAGGCATCTTAGGACAACCTTAATGCTTCAGCATACCAAGACATTCTGGAGAATGCCATGCTTCCAACTTTGTGGACACAGTTTGGGGGAAGAACCTTTTCTATTCCAGCATGACTGTGTCCCAGTGCACAAAGCAAGCTCCATAAAGACATGCTGGGGGATTTTGGTGTGGAAGAACTTGACTGGACATACAGAGCTCTGACCTCAGCCTACACCTTTGGGATGAACTGCAACAGAGATTGTAATCCAGACCTTCTCGTCCATTATCAGTATCTGACCTCATAAATGCCTGACAGAATGAATGGACACAAATTCCCACAGAATTCCCACTGGTACGTTAACCACCCTTCTGGTGTGAGAAATTGTGTATTGCAGTTACTGTGTTGCTATGGGCATTACAAGAATCACTGACACTTGTCACTGTGTCACTCACTTACTGAGAGCTATTGTTGGGACATGGAAGCGATGCTCTAGGCAAGCCAAAGGCGGCGCTATAAACCATTCAGTTCCACCCTCATGCCCTACCAGTGTGACCAATTTACAGCTTTTAAATCATATATTAGTTCTGTCAGTGTAGATTCTGCTTAACTCTACAAATTCATTCATTTATTCATTCATGATATAGCAGTGGAAACAGCATCTCAGGATTATGAAATTAACTGTCAGTCAAATCTATGGAGGCCACAGATTTATAATTACTGAACATTCTACCTGTTATTACTACAACTACTAGTATGACCCCAGAAGGTAGCTGGTAACATGTGGACTTCTACCAAGCATACAGTATTGTAGCGAGCTGTGGGGTTAGGACTGGCTATGTTGGGCCCTGGGGGACCTTTTTGGGGTTATTTAGAGGGCACTGCCAGTTGGCGGGATAACTGTGTGGGGGGTTAATTGGTTGCACCTGTTGTTCTGTGGGAAACTGGGTGATTATGGGAGGTGCTTAGTGGGACTTTAGTTAGTTGGGTTGTGGAGAGCAGAGAGTGAAGGTGTGTGGTGTGCTGTATGCTGTTCTGGAAAGAAATAAAGCCTCAGAAAAAGCAATTGGCGAGTCCTGTTGACCTCTTTCACCGTTCGACACTACAGTATATATGGCAGTCAAAGGAATGCACACACTGAGGAGATTATCTACCTTTGTGTGTTACTCACTTAAAACGTACTAAAGATACACATAATATTCCTCGCTAACAAATACGTTGACAGAATGTTCACCGTTTGAGTACCTTAATTAGGTCAAATTCTTCATACATTACTACTGACCTACAAAAAGCCACCTAATATAATTATAATTATAATTAAACAGTCAGCTAGTGCATTCAAAGTAGAATTTGACTTTGTCAGATGTGCACTGTTACATATTCTTTCCATGTTATGCAGGAAACTTGTTTTATTTCCCACATTTTCATTTATAATTGTTCACTCAGCAACTTTCCAGTTTTAAATGGTAGTGTACTTGGTTGTAGCCCACATTTAACAGCTGCTTTCTCCTAAAACAAAATGTTATCATATTTGTTTACATGGACCATATCATAGACCCTTGCATGTCAATTGGCATGGAGTTGGCGGCAATCTTGCAACACTAGGTTTGCCTAGTCATGTTTTTTGTTTGGTAGTTTTCTGATGACCTTTCACCTAGTTTACATTGGGGGATCACAGGCAGAGTGTGTAGAGAGTATAAGATAAGCCCCCCCAGGCTCTTTCCCAAGAATCTGACCAGTAGGGTGCAGCTCAGGCTCCACCATGTGAGACGTTCGCCAGGACATCTGTCACTTTGATTATACGCACAGGCAGCGGGAATGACACACATCCTTGTGTCTCATTGAGGCGGGCATACGATCACTTTCACATGCACTGTACTCCATTCATACACACTAATGCTTAGTAGAACAGGAAAATCAGAAAAGAAATGATCATATGGAAAACTGGCCTCGTATACAGACATAAACACACTGCACAAAGCTGATAATGTACTGTCATTCTGTACTAAGGTACAGTCTGAAAACTAGCTGATCTGTATACCTCTCGCTGTAAAAACTGGAGCATCAGCAGGGTCACTGAGGTTACTGGGTGCAAATCTATTTATGTGGCCTGGCCTCCTTTCACTGCATATATTTGCTTAAAGCAATGTGAAACCCTCTGTTGTCAATAACTCACTCTTCACATCTACCTCCCCTCCAACTATTCTAGCCTTTTCTGTGCAGTGCACTAGTCGTGGAACTGGTCTGGGGTGGATACTAATAAAGCGACATGCAGTTCCCAGTGAAATGCAACATCATCAATCCTCTGATACCCAACCCAGGCATGCTTGGCACATGTGACCGACTTTCACAAGGGTTCTGTTTATGTACCCAGTCATCCATGTACAGAAAATGTAAAAGCAGTTCTTTTTTTACCTAAATTTTTTTTAAAAATATGCGTAGGTTGGAGGTGTATGATCATGTAATGTTAAACTAAAAAGTGAGATTTTTAAGCGAGGATAAGGGGGTTGTGTGGGAGGACGGCCAGTAGAGGTCGTCCTCATTTCATTTAATGTGTAGTAACCAGTTCACCTGTAACACCTGCCTTGAGTATGAGGGTTAATCACAGGTGGGGTGTTATTGGTGGACTGGTTTAAAGTTAAGATATATAAGCCCACTTTAGGTGGACCAGAGTTGTCAGGTCCACCGCTACGACAGGGGTAGGAGTGCTCATAGGTTTCCTTTGGTTGAACAAATGTATGTTGGCCCTCGAGCGCATTTATGTTCCCGTTTTGTAAATAAAAAAGTCAAAACAAAGAATGGAAGCCTTCCTGTCTACCGGCTCTTATTTGGGAGAGAATCTGGGACGTAACACATGCAGACTCGACCCACTTTCTAATGTTTATTATGAAGCAATAGAACCATAGAAAAATAAACTAAGTGATTGTACACCTTTTTCCATAATATTCTGTAATAGACCTCTACGGATGTATTCAGTATCCTGTTAGGGAAGACAACACTACCAGGAAAGAACATGTTTGGAGTGCTCCTGTCCTTTATGAGAACACTCCAAATGCACAACAAACAACAAATAATCTTTAATATTAAAAGCTTTTGTTAAATACTTACTTTACACACACTGTACACACATCAGCTGATTTCTCATTGAAAGATATTTGGCCTTAATGCTACTTCCCGACTAGAACCTTTAACAAATTGCATTTCTTGGTAGATCATTTTTAGTGTAATTGTTAAACTGACTATGCCGTTATTAAGCTTTTGTGTATTTTATAGTAATGTGTCATCATTTATAAAAGAAATCAACCACTTGAGGCTGCACTATACAGGCCTCTTAACCAGGATCAAATCTGTGGTTTATTGCTTTAATAAGCAGGCTCTGTAGCACGTTCAATGTTCAGAGTCCACGTGGATTGAATTAGGCTAGTGAATCACGTCTGGCAGACATCGAGGTTGTCCCCCAGCAGGCTTTAGCCTGATCTGACCTGTACGATGACAGAAGCTATCTGTCAAAACTCCTCTTACATGCAGCCATGCCCCCACTGCATGAACACTGAAGCTAGCCTGCCTGCAAGGCACAACCTTTTTCTGTGCTTAGCTGACATACTGAGTACAAGCAGCACAATGGAAACAGTCTTGGCTTTGGCTAAAGCAGGGGCTACCAAACCCATTTCTCAGAGGAAGCATCTCCGTGCCCTGCTTTATGTACTAAGCCAGATGTATTTTTGTGTTTTTGATGTCTCATCAAACTTTAAGCTAATAACTGATGTGTCTATGCAAACAAATATGACTACTGGCTGACCATATAGGTAAGATCTGGTCACTGGAAAACACAAAAAGTCTAAAGATCTCATTTTCCCTGCAGTGTGAACAAATCCATATGGTCAAGTTTGGGTCCCTCATCTTCAAAAAACAATTAATGGTTTGTAAATACACAGCTCTGGAAAAAATAAGAGACCACTACACCTAAGTTTTAAATCAGCATCTCTATGAGTGTGAAACCATTCCAGTCCAGTGTCTGATAAACTCCTTCACAAACACCTCATTCTGCTTTATGAGGGACTGATTAGTGATCAGCTGAATCACATCTTATTTAATGAGCAAAAAAGTATAAAACACTGCTATAATCGACTCTCTCCTCTCACACTGAAACACTACTAGAAGTTCCTCAAAGCTCATTATTGCCATTTTGTTTAAGAGAGAACCAGAGATTTGTTTTCTTGAATTATTCAAGTTTTGTAAACAACACACCATTTCTCTTATTTTGATGTTTTGTCATTTCCTTCAAAACAATGCTGTAAAGAACAACATTTTTATTTGGAAATTAGGAGCAATACTGTCAGCAGTTCCTAAAAACCAAGGCAAAGCTGTTCAGTTCATATAAAAGATAAAGCTTGGGAAACTGAATATTTCTGCATTTTAGCTGTATATTGAGATATAGCCCACCTCACTCCAATACCATGATTCAGATTTTTGGAAGGCTGCAGAAAATCACATACTTAATAAAGCGGTTGAAAAAACACAGACAAAACATCTCAAGTCTCATCTCAGTAGAAGCTCGAGTATGACTTGATAACGGCAACGAAACCAAAATCACGTTCAATCACATTGCTGCCTTTGGCCTCTGCAGGGCACTGTGCCTGTTAAAGTCAACTGTCCTGCATTCTTTAAGGCCTTAGCAATAAACCTCAACTTTTCATGTAAAGCAGCCATTCATCCCATGTGTAGTACCAGACAATAACAAAACACAATCAATATACTATCACATTTTTACAAAAAGTGCTTTTAAACCTTCCTATTCCTTGTAAGGGTCGGATCCACTTGGTCCACTCCGACTATGAGTCTGTGCTGCCCTCTGCTGGTGATATACAGTCATGGCCGTGTTTCCAGTTGAAGGACTCCCAACAGAAAAGGAATCACACAAGTTCTGAGTAGCGATCGACATTTTCCAGGTCAGACTTTAGCTGTTTAAAATCTGGACGAACCTTGGGCTCCTTGCTCCAACAGGAAAGCATAATGCTGTACAGGGAGTGTGGGCATTTAGGAGGGGACGGCATCCTGTAATCATATTGGGTGATCTGACGCACTGCCTCAGTTGTACTGAAACCTGCAACATACAATTGTACATAATGCAAATTCATCCATAATAGAAAATAGCCTCTCTTTAGCAATGTGCGATTTATAAAAATGACACAATATTTCTTTGTTTCGGATTTCACCGATACCATGAAGGGTTATCTTATCTGCATCACCAATACTCCTATAAGTATACAGTAACCCCTCAACGTGGATTTTTCTGAGAACCGAAATGTATACACGGTATACGGTAATACACTGAAAAGTTGTCAACCGCCATAACAACAAGAAGAAGGCTGCTGCAGCATGTAGCATGACTGCTCCGTGTCTTGTCCTTGTATTTTAGTGTTTTTTTTAACCCCCCTGCCCCAGTTATCTCACAATTATCTCAGTTTATTTAGTATTAGTAAGCTAACAACTAATGCTAATGTTTTTTTAAGCAATGAAGTTTTCTGATTATTTATTTACCATTACACTTTCTTTAAGGGTAATGCATTAAACTTTAACATTAAATTAAAGTGTTCTGGGAGCATATTTGGGGGTATATTTAGGGTTTACACTATAAAAACAAGGCATTGTTAGGATTTTTTTTTTTTTTTTAACAAAGCACAACAACACGGTTTTTCACTATACGTGTGTGCTCTTGGAACGTAACCCCTGAAAATGTAATGGTGAAAGTGCACCATTGTTTACCTGGATATGGATTTCCACCATAGGTAACAATTTCATACAGCAGAATGCCGAATGACCAGACATCAGATTTATTTGAAAAACGGCCATGGGAGAGAGCCTCAGGAGCCGTCCACTTGTATGGAATTTTCTTGTCTTCTGAAACATAGAATGGTTCCTACAAAGGAAAAAGTTAGCACACACTGTAAACAACTTCTAACTACTCCCGTGTTGTAGCTTTCAGACAGGCCTGTAACAATCATGAAATTTAGCTGATCATTCATTTCACTAGAATGAATTTATTTGCCTACTTTGCCACTAAAACATTGAAATGGATTGAAATCAATTTTGTAAAATGAATTATAGTCCATACTAGTGGTGGGCCAATAACATGCTGCGTTGACATGAGACTCTTATCAGGCGATAAAAAAAATATCACTGTTAATCTATTCACAAAGTTGGGTTGGGAGCTGGGTCTGTACTATGCAAGCTATGATGACTTTCACCTTG
>JBBPCW010087805.1:0-17793 GCA_037974425.1 Phenacogrammus interruptus
AGAGAGAAAGAGAGAGAGAGAGAGAGAGAGAGAGAGAGAGAGAGAGAGTGAGTGAGTGAGTGAGTGAGTGAGTGAGTGAGAGAGAGTGAGTGAGTGAGAGGACTTACCTAGGTTTTCTTCCCTCTGTCTTTGTGAGTTCCTGAATTCTCGTACCTTGTTGCCCAGCTGTTTATCACAGTTATCTAGAACTGTTTCCAGTTCATCCAGGTTATTTATAGTGAGCCTCTGCATCTTCTCCATCGCAGCCAAAACATCCAGGAATGTCTTTGAGGGGATCAAGTGAAAAATGTTAGCTAAAAGTATGCACTACAGATTAACTTTATACACCAGCTACCTGTTACTATGTGCATGTAGGGCTAAGTACTTCACGCTACAGCTTGGTGGTCTGGAGGCTCTGTTATGCTGTGAGGTGGATTTTCAGCATGATTTGTCCACTTGGAGCAAGGGTGTTCCACTCAACTCTTGGAAGACTGGTGTTTAGAACAGTTTGATGAATTCCCTGCTCCTCCCCACAAAACCTCACAGTCAGATGGGTTGAATAAGATTAGTTTGAGCAAGGAAGTGCTGGACCAAGTTGTGCTAGACGTGTTCAGGAAGGGCCCATAAGCCCAGACAATAACATACCTTCCTGCAGCAGTCAAATAACAAATGGTGGTTTACATGTCTGTAATATAATATTATATAATAACACGGAGGAGGATCACTTATTGATTATCAATTAAAATTAATATTGTAATGATCAATATTGACAATTAACCTAGATACTAAATGCCATAAGTTTAACTGTAATCCTAGCCTTTTACTACCATTTTAAGTAACCCGACACCCACCAGATGTAAATATTTTGCTGCATCTGTTGGTCCCTTTCCACCAAACCACAAAATCGGTCGTAGCCTTCAAATCTTAAAAGTAATCATTACAGGTTTCCCTCCATATACTCACAGCAGAACCTTGCAGCTTGGCTTTGGGTAGTCCTTCCAGAAGGAACTTTATGGCACGAAGATTTTCATCTGTTACATCTTCAGAAAGCCTATAGAGCATCTTTCTAAAATGCAGTGTCATGTGTTGGTCAGGTGGTAGATGCATTAAAACATGTTAAAAACATATGGATCATTTTAAATCACTCACCTAGGACCTGTGCAGTCAGGTCATGGATTTCATGAAACTTTATATTTTACATTTGCATTAAGCACGCTATAACATATTTCATTTCAAAATATACAAATGACCTTGTTTACCTTTGTTAACTACTACAGGCATTTGCAAACCAGTTAGTCTTGGTGTTTTATTTGTGTACATTCAATACAACATTACTTTGTTTAATAGGAACCTAAAAATGATTTGAAGCACAACTGTTTCTGCTTAATTTTTTATTTTCGTCCATGGTGTGACTGGCAGGTGAGCTGGTGTACAGTAACCCGAATATTAAATACATTTGCTTATTTACCTGTATGGTGAAATCCCAGATGTTGAGTCTGTCTGGGTTGACAGCCAGCTTCTGAGCTTTCCTTTGTCGGTGCCCAGAAGTTGCAGCAGATCGTTGCGCCCAATGGTGTGAAGCAGATCTGCGAGGAAGTACGCATCATTAAGGAGGGCCTGCTCCTCCAGCCGCAGGAACAGGTCCTTGGCATCCTTCACGTTCTCCAGACGCTTCTTAGGCAGGATGTCCATGCACAGGAACTTCAATGCAGCCACATCGCTCTTTGTCAGCTCCTCGTCAATATCATGTAGCTTTTGAAGGTCCATCCTGAGCCAACAGACCAGAGCTGAGCTTGCTCCTGACCTGCAGAGAAACCATTTTAAGAATCTTAATGTGCAAAAGTGTCCCTCACAAGAGTACACTGTTTATGTAAGTAGAAATAATTAGGTAGTTAAGCAAAATGTATGCTTTGGTTAAATTATATATCAAATATACTTTTTAAAAATAGGCAACTTAGAAACGTGGGATGGTAAAGCAAGGACAAAATTCAGGTTCCAAGGCCTACTGTTTTAATCTTACATTTGTTAAATTGCATAGGTAACAGGACTAGACACTACTAAAAACCATATAAGCAAGACCTTTTGGAATAATTGAACACCTTGATGCAATTTAATGGAAGTCCCTCTCAAGAGTACATTGTTTAAGTAGAAACAATTAAATAATTTTGTAGTTGAACAACAAATACATATATTTTGTTAAAATATTATAATAAATATATACTTCAGTAAAATCGGCGACTTGAATGGGATGATATCGCAAGAAAAAAATTCCGTATCCAAGAGGCCTTCAAAACTCACAGGTTTTCAAAACAGACATTACTAATGAAGTAAACGTCACATCAAACATGTCTAGACAGACACCCTACATTTGGGACAAGGAAACAAGCTTATTATTATATTTTTCATTGACTAAAATGGCTTACCGACGAGGTGTATCCGCACTTTATTGAACAAACAAACACAAAACAAAACAAATATAACAACAAATAGGCGCAAAGACCAAGCAAGGTAGTGTTGTTAGTAAACTTTACCCTGGACAGGTGGCCTTTAAACGTAACTTTTTTTTTGTAGGCTAGCGTTTCTGAAATGGCTCAAACACATAAAGACCATCGAACACAGACCCTTTAAACATGTTCAAAAACCTAAAACCTCAAGTCTAGACTGACCAAAAGCAGTCACGTAGGCTAGGCTAGTTATCGAGCTAATGAAAGTTTGTGCTAGTTCAGGGGGACTTGTTTCCTTACCTTCACATTCAGAGAATAACGAACCTTACTCTGCTTATTTCCAGCTTGTGTCACCGTCGACTCATTAAAAGTGGCGTTTCTAGTCTTCTTCTTGGGGAAAGTACATTAAAGATGCTTCCAACTTCACAGAGCAGCTACTTTCAGTTTCAAGACAAAAATAACGCGGAAGTAAAAAAGAGCCAAGAGTAACTTTACCGTAACTCATGAGATTAAACGAACTGGGTTTCAAGCCTGGCCTAAATATATGGTCGTTTTTTTGTTCTGCTTTGTTCTGACGTTTAAGTCGTGTAATATTACTTAATAAAAATGTTCTGACTACACAATGCTGAAGTTCCCCTTTCCACCTGAAATGGTGCAACAGGTCCATACAGGCTTCTGTTCTTGTCTGAAGTTCCAGAACGCACTTGCTGCATTAAGGTGGAACAAAAATTTGTATAAACCACATTCAGTCTAGTAAATTTAAATGCATGTCATTTAAGAGATAACAACCTCCCTTTATCAAGTTCTGACCATGATAGATCACATATTACACAGGCTGTGTAGAAACAAAAACAGAATGCCAGCAGTACAGTTCAAAAATAGTCTGAACGCTTTATTAACATTCAGTGCACATGTTAAAGGCCTGACTGGCTGTGAATCATTATTCTCTAGTTCTTTAGGGCCCATCATGTGAAACTGCAGCCTGGAGGGCACTGAGGGTCGAAGGGAGTGAAATAGTCACGGGCAAAGGAGAACACGTCTTCAGGCTTCCGCAGCAGCAGGAACTGCAGAAAGTCAGCTAACAGGGTCTTCAACTCAGGATGATGTCTAACATAAGAGGAGTGGTCTGCCTTCAGCTCTTCCTACAGCACAGAGATAATGTAAGTAGGAGCAGAAATCAAAAGGAACGTTATTCAGTGTAATATCTCAGTTCACTGTAAATCTGAACATGAATTGGCACCTTTCTGTCAAGAAACTTTGAGTGGAGCTCCATGTCCTCCTCCCAGATCAGGGGCTTCTTCTCAAACACAGGGTTTTTGTCTCCCCCCTCTAAAAGAAAACTTAACGTAAGGCATTTTCACTGAGCTGTGCTCACATGAATTTTATAAAAGCTGCAGAATTGGCTGAAAATACAGACCATTTTTTGCTGTGGGAGGAAGTTGCAGGAGGGTCATGGTTACTGGAGAGCCCACCTGTACTCTGCTTGTTAAATGTCTGGAGTTAAATAAAAAAAGAAAAATGGTCAGCGTTTCATGGAGATGTTATTTATTGTTGCTACTTGTATTAAAAGTACTGTGTCTTAATGACCGAACAGACCACACAATAATAAAGCTTTCTTCATTAACATGGATAGGAGATTTTACCCATCTGGAAGGAAGTAGCAGTGCCAGGTTGCGGGTATGTCTTCTCCAGAGGAGATGGTCCTCTCAATGCCAAACACACTGACCGCCTCTTTGCCAACCATCTGCTTTGTTGTCCCCAACTCCCTCTGAATTTATGGGGAGAATTTATGAGCCTTTCATGACCCACTATAACTTACCCACTAAGAGCAGAGAGTATCAACAGATCCATGCTGGTCCGACAAATAATCCAGAGAGCACTAGAGTTAATCTATCAAGTCACTTTTTATTCTGGAAATGTATGAAGGCAACTGTATGGCCTCAAAGGAGCAGTTTGACAGAAACATGTACACAGTTTCCACCTGTCCTAGATGTAGTCAATCAGCCCAGACATGTTTAGAGCCATAATTTCCTGCTTCTTAAGTTCAGTGAGAGAGCTATGAGATCTACCTTGCTATCAAACACTAGTCAAAAGTCACCAAAATATTTTCCTAAACGTATTTAAAGCTGTTCAAACAATGTCAAGCTATTTCTTCAGGCGAAAAGATTTGTCAGTGTGTGGTTACTTGAGCTGTTGCTTATTTCTGTGGGCAGCTTTTTTAGATACCACCTTTTCACAAACCACCTGAGGAGAAGGAATGCCAACCTAGAACAATGACCATCATTTTACGGCATTTAGCAGACACTTTTATCATAAATACAGAGGATCCAAGATGCTCCTCCTTACAACTGGAGTGGGAACAGCAGTCATGGTGTCGTCTGAAATGGCTGCCAGTAGGGGTAGAATCACATTAACAAGCCTGTGACACCTTAATAAATATATAGAAATATAATATATTCATTTTTTTATGGAAACAAATAGGATGGCTATTGACTTCTAGTCCTTGTTAACAACATTAGGAAAAATTGACTTCAAACATGTCTTGACTATTTCTTAGGTAAGTGGAGGATTTAGCGAATTTGTTATTTTGCCAAACTGTTCCTTTACCACCACAGAGCTGGCAACAGAACAGTACTCACATAGGTTGACGCAGCAATTTGAGTGTCAGCATTGAATGACAGGAACGTCATTTTCTCTGGAACCTTCTTCTGCCGAGCTAAGATGCGCAGAATTAGGAGGTTGGAGGCCTCAGACACAAAGCCTTTCAGGGGTAGCGTGAATGTTTGCTTCTTCACTTCCTAAACAAAGGTATAAATGTGCAAAAACAGTTGAAGTGCTTAAGGTTCTCTATATACATTTCATACAAAAACTTAACAAAACAGAAAAAGGCTTGCACACAATGTAGTATTAGATCATTAAGATCTTTACACATGCTAAGTAACTTCTTTGCTCTGTATTGGGTGCCTTTCGAGAGTGCATGGCTGTTCTCACCTCTTTCTCTGTAATGACATTATTCATCACTAGGTGGCCATCTTGCTTCATTAAACTGGTCTTTCTGTCCAATGTGTGTTCCTGCACCTGCAGCATTTACAAAACAGCTAAATGAAAATCACACTGAACTGTGCATTAAAATTATATATTGCCAACTGTATCGTAAAACACACCTTCATATATTCATGATAATTCTGTTCGAGTGGCTCAAGACTTCTGGATACATAGGCTGTCAACAGTAGATACAAAGCAACTGATTTTAATAATAAAAAAGATTGAAGTACATCTGATAAATATGTTGTAAACCTGATAGTTACAAATAATAATGCAGCGCTTCTCAACAAAGATTATGCCACAGTGCCCCTAGACTCACCTGTAATGGATGTGCCACAGGGTATGTTATCAATCGCTCCATGACTGTTAGCATGAATCAGATAGCAGGGCTCATCATGGTAGACGGCCTTCTGTATGCTGATACTGAATTCTCCCAGCTCCCGGCCACTGTCAGAAACCGTCACCAGAGAGTCCACAAACAAGCACTGTTCAACTTCTCTGGGACCTGAAAAGCCGAAAGATTTTTTAACGATAGTTTCAGACTCTTAGGTCACAGTGCACTTTAATATGAGTCAGTAAAAATAGAGAATGTCATTGTTTTAGGCACCAGATCACAAGATCTAGGACATGTCTTTCATCTTAGTTTACTAATCAGGACACATTATGTCAAATTACAAAGATCATACCAAATTCTGTAAAGAACTGTAAAGAAGGTCAAAAGCTCAGTAATTCATAGTAATATGGCATTAAATAATTAATGGTACAGAAACAATGTCTTCACAATAATGGAGAGGGCAACTTGGGACTTTGATTTCTACACAAATTGCCACAATTGGCTCACTAAAATCCTCTGAAACAGCACATTTCGCATTACACACCAGCCCACTTTAAATTACTTTTGTTTATATGCTAATTTAATTGTGCAACACTTTTGAACTTTTGATGGAAATCAGGAATAGAAAATTATTTTCAAAGTTCATTTTTATTCAGTGGTTGCTTAATCAGTAAAATATAAATTATTTTACAAGTTGTCAGAAACGGACATGTATATGGACACCATTAGTTTAAAATCAGATTATAAAAGCTGAGCCTGACAGCACTGTATGCCATGCTTCTGATGTCATTGCCAGCTGGTTTCTTACGTTGCTGATCCCAGACCAGCACTTTTCATCTAGGAGCGTCTCATAAAGTGTAGAAAAACAATATAAAGACTAGAAATCACTTACTGATGCTGGAGAGAAACTGCAATGCCTCATTCGAAGCTTTTAGTTCATCTGCTCGCCCGTGGAAGGCATCAGGCTCCTTCATGTCTTTAAATATTTAAATAGAGGTATAAAAACAAATTCCTGGAGAGTAAAAGTAGTTCCAAATATATCTTAATCAGGTACACGTTCATGAATATGTGCCAAATACTTAATGGCAGCATGCTATCTGAATATTGGACCAATTCCACAAATTATGACCTAAACATTTGCTGTTTTTACACCAGAAGCAAATAGTAGGGTCAATGAACTCGTCAGCAACAAATACATGAGGATTTTTAAAAGTAGGTTTGTAAAAAGCTTCCAAAATACCGTTAAATGAAGGCAATTGATGATAGAAATTCAGTAGAACGCAGGATATGTTGCTTTCATTTCTCACACTCGTAAACATCCCCGTATCCATGGCTACGGTGAGGTCAACATTTACCGTAAGTGTTGTTGATGTTGCGCCACAAATATTAATCTGGACCCTCTCAACAGGAGACAGACAGCAAAAAAGGTTCATAAAGGGATTTATTGTTCACAAAAGGACAACAATACAGTGCTTCTACCCTAATTATTGAAAAAAGTGCATGATTCAAACCACTATATCTCCATTAGAGGCTAAGGACTGGTGGAAGTTCAGCTCTGCACAAAACCCCTACCCATTATGTATGCCATCGTCAGTTCATGTGGAATTTTTCAGAACATAAAACATAAAAGCTTTTCAAACAGGAGAGGGTGCATACGCATTTATATTTCTATAAATTAACAGAATTTTTTGTGCAATCACAAGGATATAAACCATCTTGTCTTTAAAGTCTGGGAAAAAAAACAACACGGCTTTATTTTCCAAACAACACCACCTCAGTAATGCCCAAAGGTATCAAAATGTGCAAACTGTAACTTTCACATTTCATTTCAAAGTCGTCCTCATGAAGCAATCAACACAGTCTGAGGGAGGAACACAACAGGGCCAAGCTGGAATGGGTTTAATACTTTTGTCCTCCATCGCTAAGTGGAGGCCATGACACCTATCGTCCTTTATAAATATCCTTTCGCCTGCGAAGCTCCTCTAAAACCCGAGCTCTGTATGAGGTCCAGTCCTCGTCCTGGTTCTGCTGCAGGCCTAAAGCTCGGTGCAGATCCTGTGTGTGGCTCCTCAGGAACGGATTGTACTCTTTTTCTTCTGCCAGTGTTGATGGGCTCTAAAATGAGTGAAGAGGACAGTTAATGTTTTTGAAAGAGGTCAACTTTTAGGTTCATCCAGAGCTAATGGCATATTAATGAGCACAGCACCCTCGGATGAAGCAAGAAAACGGCAAGGAATAAAAGCCTGACAACCGAAAACTCCAGGGAGATCGTGTCCCATTTCCAGCACTGAACTACAAACCAGACTAGAAACGGCCCTGCACATTTAAGTGCTGTCAGAGTTCCAAGTACATACGATCTGACTAATCAGCTTTGTAACCACCACTGACTTGTAGTGGGTGTGTTAAAGCAGGGGAAGCGCTAAAATGTGCAGGCCAGTGTGTCTGCAGAGCCAGGGCTGAGAAAAAAGAAAATACTACAAAACTAGACAAGAAATGTAGTAATTACAAATATTTAAACGTCAGCAAGTTATTGTTTCATCTGTGTACAAACAGGGCTAACATTAACTATTACATTTCCAATCTTTTGTAAAAATTTGGTTTAGCCATTAATACATTCCACTTCTTTTCTGAGTGTATGTTTGTTTTTTTTATTTACTAATAGCACACAGAATGAACTTATGGGCAATAGAGTGTGAAATGTTTGGACAAACAGACAAATACTCACTACTCAAATGTTTGTCAAGCTTAGGTTCAGGTTTGAATTTCATGTTTGAGTTTCTCAGCCTCTCCCACTTTAAAAGGATTATGACCTCCTGTCTCTCTCTGACCTATAGTCTCTCTCTGTACTTTAACTATATAAATATATATACTATACTATACACGCTAATTTCAATCAATTAATCACAGGAAAAATAATGTTTAAAAAATGTAGGCAATTTTTTTTCATACAGCAAACATGTGTGATTCATTTTGATTAATTAATCAGAGGGCTTGTAATTAATTAGATAATATTTTAAATTGTGTGACATCCTTATACATACAAAATTAAGAGACTGTTGCAATTTATTTTTAAACCAGCAGCTCTATGAATATGACAAACATGCCAGTAGAAAGCACCTCATTCTGCTTCATGAGGTACTGATTGGTGAACACCTGAATCAAATCTTATTTAATGAGGAAAAGTATAAAAACACTGCTGTAATCAACCCTCTCATCTTGCAATCTGACCAGTTGGATGTCAAAACACTACTAGAAGTTCATCAAAGGTTGTTACTGACATTTTTAAGAGTGAATTATTAATTCACTCTTATTGAATTAATAATTTCTTATTTTAACATTTTAAAATTAAAATTATGCTTTAAAGAACAGGAGAAATATTGTGAGCAGTTCTTAAAAGCAAAGCTGTTCAGTTCAATACTATATTTTTACTATATATATATATATATTTGTCTCATACAGTTCTCTCTCAGTGCACGCCAGTGCAGCCACTAGCATCATTAACCAAAATATTTATATTGGACTACTTATCTAGATCACAAAAAGTATAAATGGGGCGTCGTATTTACTTTATATCGATGCACTGATCATCCTCTGAGACTATGAGAAGTTTATGAAGGTTAAGAAGGTTATGTTCTATTGATTCCTGAAAACTTTGCAGCATACTTAAGTGTTTCCTGTATATCATGAGGCTTGAAGCATATGAAGGGTGATTTATTTTTGTTGACCACACAGGAGTTGGAGGGGGTGCTGGGAGGACGATTGATCTGTGGGGCCCATTCAGTGTGCCATTAGCAGCAGTCATGTTACTACTAACTGAATTTCCTAATGGGTACGTGGGTGGGGGGAGTCTTGACTTTTTGTCATGGTGAAAAAAAACATTGGTGTGTCTCTTGATCGACTATTTTTTATAGCAATAAATTTTAGATTAGAAAAATGCTAAATCATAAACATTTCATGCCGTGAAGGATGAGTGAAAACTGTTGCCATAGATGAGTTGCATGTTAAATAAGAGAGATAAACAGATGTCAGGGCTGTGTGTGCAGTGTTTATGCAAGCTAACTGGTGAGGTATGCTTGGAGTCATGGGTTTTTCAATTGTGTTAGTATCTATATAAAGAGCCTGAGAAAGAATTTAAAAGGCCCTATTGCCTAGGTCCCCAGTCCGGGTTCCCTCTCATGGCCTTCTCCTAGGCCAGGTCTCCTCACCGTGCACAGTCTCTGGCCTCTCTGCTGCAGGACCCACTGTAGCTTCTGTTCCCGTACAGCATTTCCAGGCTCCACATCTGCAGCGAACAGCAGGTTATCCTCAGCATATTCATGACCTAAAAAACACAGAACACAGATTTGCACAATACATTTCAACACTGCAACTCTGTCCTCCCGTGGGTACAGAAAAACGGTGGCCTCGACTGGAACAGGGCACAATGTTATTATTTCTGGGTGAAGCTTACAACAGTGTACTTAGAATCTTACCAGGCCAGAGCAGCGTGTCATCATTCAGTGAGCCGACTGTGTCCAGAGACGACAGCATTGTTGAAGCATTGCCTTCAAACATTCTGCCTATAAGGACAAAAAAACAGTAACAGTGATCATTATAGATATGGTACAGGTCTAAAAGACTTCATTCCTGGGTATACTTTCTTTAAAGTGGCTCTAGGGTGTCTCTCAGAGCTGTATAACATACATCATAAGATAAAGGGCCCATATCCTACTTTTTATTAGATTTCACGTTTTACTGCAACCAATAGATTTAAACAGTCTGTTTAGATACTCAGCCTTTAAATCCGATGTATGTAACTGGACTGCTTTATGTTAGATTGCCTTCTATTGATAATAGAAAAAATGGCTTTCCATGATACAGATTTATTGGGTTATCCATGATATGAGCCTCTTGACTGTAAATATACTTTGCAACATGGCAGTAACCAAAGTCCTGCTGTGTAAATACTAGAAGCATTGTGTTCATATGTGGTTGGGTGTTCATAGAAGCATTTTAACACTGTCAGAATTACCACATCCTGAAAGAAAAACAAGGTCCCCTGAAAACAGGCTGCTGGGCCCCCCAAATCCTCGTCCATCCAAGAGGTAAATCATGTGACCGACGGTATGGCCAGGGGTGTAAAAAGCCCTGAAGCGTAGACGCGTCCCAACATCTATGGTGTCTTTGTCTGTAAGAGGACTAACAAATCCACAAATTCAGCACTGTACACTGGGTAGGACAAGATTTGGCATATCTTCCCAAGAACCAATCAGAATTGGTGATATGTTTTAACACTAGTAATATAATTAACTTGCATTAAAAGGGCTAGTTATACAATTTCTTCAGTGTAACATTGAAGTAAATGCTGACAGGAACTTCAGGGCATGCAAAAATAATTGACTCTATGACTGGGCGATATGGCCAAAAATATCACTATCACTTTCCGATTAGTTCAATAGCAATCAAGGAGATGCTTTGAAAGTAGCCTGGAAAACACATTCATAACAAGCTACAGTGAGACAGACAACACTATTCATTTCCACCTTCACTTTAGTACTGATACATATTCAAAGAATAAGAATATACATGTTTAGGTTCTCATTCTGAGTTCGTTTTAATGCCCAGCCCTAATTTACTGCATGCTGACATTCATTAGAGTTACAGCATAATGTGGAAGATCTCTTCATACATGCAGGCCTGAAAGCGTAGACCAGTAAAAAAAAATCATTTTGGCTTTTTATGATGATTTCTTTAATTATTCTTGCAAAAATAGTTTACACAAAAGATAAAAAAAGAAATAGGCCACAACAAAAGTCATGTCAAAAATGAGAGCCAACATTACAGATCATTAAGGTCCATTTATGTATTTAAATTACAGATCCATCAAAATTGAATCTATTAGCTTAGCTTTAGAAAAGCTTTAGAAAAGCTTTAGATTAGCTTTGGAAAAGTAGACTGACTGCACATGGTTTTTATAAAGTGGGACCTGAGTAACTATGAGAGCGCAATTCTCATAAATCACTCTCGTGTTGGAAAGGAGTTGCAAAATGTGATCTCAAAATTTCAACAGATGTGTGAAGGGTGAAATGCACTTACTCTGTAAGGCCAGGAATGTTGTCCATTAGGTTTCCATACACCCTACAAGAGCTGTGGAGCCTTTTGAGGGCCCTGTTTCCTCCACTGTGGTCCCTGAAATTAAAATATATGGTCAGAAGCTAATAGGACTGCATGATAGGGGCAACATATCAGAATGGCTCTTTTACTGCTACATATTACGATTTCAATGCCTTTCAGGGTAGTAAAGAACCAGTCAGTTTATGTAAAATACTCTAAAAAGCCCAGTTTCAAACCATTGTTTTGTGACGTCACAAAACAAACACATTGGAATGCATCTTCTTATTCTGGCTATAGCAGTTTTGCCCATTTATGCACAGATTCACCAACACTTTTAATGATCAAATAATTATCTGTTACATCTGTTATACAAATAATCTGTTGTTGGATTACATGAAAACCTCAATTCAGCAGAACACCCAGTAACTCACCTGGAGTTGTGATTGGTCACCCTGTCAGAAATACTGTAATTGGTTAGAGGCTTATTTGCATATTGCAGCTTTCTGTGATATCAGTAGTGCACAGACTGACACTGAGTCCTTCATGCTACTTCATGCTTTCATAAGATTCACATTCACTGCCTCTCAAACGCTCAAGTCCTAACCCCAGTCTCAGCCTCAAACAATCAATTTTGCACTGAGCCAGCCAGACATTTTGTCAGTTTCATATCACCAGCTAGCCAAACCAGAACATTTGGAGGAGAACTGCCACTCAAACATCTTCCAGCCGGTCCAAAATCAAAAAGTTAAAATGTGGCTTTTTTTTGTCTGTATAAATAAATGCATTATTTATACAGACAAACACATGCAGAACAGTTAAAACATGTTTTACTATTTTAATTCTAAAAACATTGAGTGTTTTTCAGTTGTAAGAGTTATAACTGGATGTTTATAGAGCAGCACACATTAAGTCTAGCCATGTCCACGGGTCAGTGAGTGGCCATTACGTTTCTGCCCAATACAAAAACAGGAAAGTTGCAGTTTTTGCACTTATTCAGTTTTCTCAGAATGAATGGAAGTTCCTACATGGTTTGCCCTTTAGCTCCATTCACTCCTAATCCTTTAAGACTGGTTTGTTGGCCCCTCTGGTGTTTCACAGGCAGTTTTCAGTATAATGGAGAATTAGAAGCAGGCAGTTAGACCTGGATACACATCCATGTGAACACAGGCCTTTTTTACACTGGCTTTTATCAGACTGAGACTTTTGTGAGCAGTTGCCCGCTGAGTGCCGTGAAGACAGAAGGCATTTGGAGTAGCGTTTTAGAGCAACATAAAATCACTAGATTAAAAAAAATGATTCGTATTTGAGCACATCCTTTAAGGTTATTTTAAGCATCCCCCCAAAATTGATTTTAAGGCTTTTAATGGATCCTACAGGATGCCCTGGCCTGTATTTTCACCAATAGTTTGCAAAAGAAACCTGTTAAAGCACTATTATACACATAAAACTGCTCTTCAATACAAGGTAGGCACTTTGATTATTATACTTGACATATCAGTAAACAACCCTTCTACATGATCAAGAATTTAAGTGTTTTTTTTATTGAAAAGTAGCAAAAGAAAGCTCCAGATTTGTGTATGTGGCAGTGTCTATTACTGAACAATACTGTGTACTAGGGCATTAAAAAACGATTTTTTCAAGTCAACTAGTCGGTCGTCGAAGTCGAGTCAACTAGTCGTTTGATGACATCGCACACGCCGCGAAGGAACACGGGCCCCAACATTGAGCAAGTTCTCTGTAACATTAACAGTCAACAAAACAAAACAAAACAAAGGCAGATACCTTGAATTTTTCTGGTAAATTTAAGTGTAGAACTTTAAGTGGGAACAGTTTAAGCCGCGGCAGGACGAAGCTCCCTGCAGTGCTAGCGTTAGCCATGTTAGCTAGTGGTGCGTTTCAGATGGCGTACAGAAAGCCGGTACTGTTACTGTACTTTAACATCGACTTGCAGGTTCTGCAGGTCTCCATGCTGTTTGTGTGTCTAGAGTGAAGTATCTTCACATGTGATGAAGATGTCACATGTCTGTCTTATCTGCTGCATGTCTCTCGTCTTGTTGTGGTCTTGTGTTTAGAATCCCCTTGCGCCAATGGTACCGCCCCTTTTATAAAGGCACTATAATAATTGGTTAAACCAAGGAACGCGTGTCAGCGTAAGCCAATCAGAGGCAGAGATTGCATCGTGTTCACTAGCAAGGGTAGAAAGTGAGGGGGAAAAAAAGCATACGACTAGTTGACTTCTCTCAGGGGCTGTCGACTAGTGCCTCTGAAATCAACAGTAATGCCCTACTGCATACAGATCCATGGTTGACATTCCACATTGTCATGTTTATCAACTCAACAGAAGGCAAGTGAAATACAACCTGAAGCCAGGAGTTCATCCTGACTTCACATATCACTGTGACATTCCTCTACTCACCAGTGTTTGTGCGTGCAAAGAATGGCTTCTAATGTCACCCCCTCCTCTTCCAGGCAAGTCTGTGTGGATGAAGAAAAACGGACCATGAAATTACATGCTTTCACTTTTCTCATGGCTTTGGTCCAAACACACATGAAAAGGACCTCTTTTGTTACAAAAATGTGTAACATCACATGCAATCGGTCACAAGCAAGGCAAAAATTTTTTTTTTAAATGTCCAGAAATAAAGAGCCTTCACAGTGGAATAACAAACGTATCCTGCGAAAGCCTGGGAAAGCCTCAGACCGGATTCAAGCTGGATTCTGAACTCACCACTTGTCATGATCACTTTCCAAAAGAATAAAAATGATGTGAATCACACAGGATTTAAGTACTTTGGAAAACCACTTGAGGTTTGATGCCAGACTGCCTGTGTCTTTTGGTGCTGCAGTGTAACTGTAGAGCAGTTCTGTACTGAATGGAGCCCTGGACCCACCTGCACAGACCGAGGATCAGCGGGGTCCACCACAGCAGCCAGATTTGACGCAGTGTCAATGATGACATAGCTGTAGTTGTCTGACAGGACCGGCACGGGGATGATCTTAATGCCTTTCAAGAGAACACAACAAAGTGAAGGCATTATTTTCTACTGGAAGATCGTGATTTGTGCTTAGGAGCACTCCTCCTACCATTTATAGTGGTGGGTTGGGCTCGGGAATGTCCTGCTGGGAATTTCTCCCGTGCCTTCTTCATCTGACGTTTGTAAAATACGTAGCCCAGTTTGGTCCGAGTGTACAGTGAGTATCTGCGCAAAGAAAACGTGAAAACCTTTGTGAACATTATTGGGCTTTTATTTTTATTAGTCAGAAAAAAAACTTCAAAGGCATTTTTCTTATTAAAGACTTATTTTCATTAAAGTTGTATTTCTGAAAGATTTTAGTAACAGAATGTAGTGCAATTTTTTATAATATACATTTTAAAACCTTTTTGATCCATGACAAACAAACGACTTTAGGCCTGACGATTATTAAGTTTTCAAGCACCAAAGAGAAATGAATACATCTTTTAAGCATTTCAAAAACTAAATAGACTTTATATAGATTCTTACTGTGCCTTTAAGACTGCTATGTGTAAATAAGCTCAGGTCTGATTGGCTGTCTTGTGCAGTTGTAAAACGTTTTATAAATGGGTGAGTATATTTAAGAGTCTTAGTTTTTGTGCCATCATGAAAACATTTAATTCAACTACATTGCATACATGCTACACTAAATTCAGATTTACATATTCTACAAAACATTTAAAATATAGTAATTTGTTAAAAATAAATTAAAGAAGCACTACTGAGCAGCATGGTATACTGTGGCACATTTGAGCTAAATACATTGTTAAATCGTGCTATAGAAATTCATAATTTCACCTATCTGGAGCTTATTTCAGTGTGGAACTGCTTCCAGCACCAGCCTTAACATAAACCAGTCCTGCTTCATAATCCCTTAACCACACAAAAACACACACCCACACCCCAAAATGCATCAAACATGAGACAGCAAACACATGGACTAAAAGCAGTGCAGGAACATTAACCAGAACCGTCCACTAACAAAGCAGGACACACGATCACTACAGTTGCAAAACAAACAGGAGAGGGATTACAGCTGCGGTGCATGCTGGGACAGCACATTCATTGTTTGATGTCGAAATAGATCGTGGTGTTGTTATTATGGATGTTACTGGTTCCTGCATTGGTCTGGTGCAGTGTGTACACACTGGGAGAATTAGAGGAGGTTGAAGCTGTAACTCCGCCGCCTGCAGATTCATCTGGTCAGTCATAAACACTGAAAACACTTTCAGTAGTACAAACCCCTCGCTTATTATTAATCTAGTCTCTGTTCTGAAAACAGGCACAAGCGCAGCGCTGATTTTGCGGCACATGCGAGTGCCGCGCTCCGTTGTGCAGACTCACGCGATCCAGAAGAGCGGCCTCTCCGTGCGCGCCATCAGCTCCGCGAGCAGACCCCTCTTCCGCGCTCCCCTGCGACCCCCTGTCAGGAGGCGGTAGATGCAGACCCCACCGCACACCGAGAACGCTCCGAACACACACAGCGCCCAGTCCGGAAGCGCCATGACGGTGGGTGGTGCTGCTGTGACGTCATTCAGTCACACCCCACCCCTACCCCCCCTCCCGTTTAGTCCAGGCCAAGTCCAGTCCAATACGTTTTATTGTCACCCACATATTCACACATACACACACACACACACACACAGAGTACACAGTAAATTAAAATTCTTCAGGACTGTGGTGCAACACAGCAAACAAAAACAGACCCACAAAGAACAAAATTAGAACACCACCAGACTACACAAGTACAGGAAGAACAGGAAAAAGAGGGAAGGCATAAGAAACCAAAGAAGCAACCTGCAGCCTAACCTTGACATAAACGTGGAATGAACTTGTAAAAATGGAAAAAAAATGGGGAAAATAAATAATTAAAACAACAATAATAATAATAATAATAATAATAATAATAATAATAATAATAATAATAATAATAATAATAAACGTTAGTATTATTATTGTTGTCTGTTATTATGAAAATGATTTCAATAACTGAGTACAAAGGGTATAAATCTCTATCTGTTTTGTTGCATTTAAAGGCTGGACCAAAAACTGAGCAAAAACATCTCTCTCTCCCCTCATATACTGCCTGTGATCCACATCGGACTGTTTATATTCACTTTTTATGTTATGCTGCTGTAGCTGGCGTTACATTTACATTAATGGCATTTATCAGACGCTTATCCAAAGCGACTTCCATTCCCTAACTACAGGGGGCAGTCTCTCTGAAGCAACTTGGGGTAAGAATTGTGCTCAGGGACCCAGTGGTGGTTTGCTGAAGGTAAGATTTGAACCTATAACCTCTTGGTCCAGAGGCAAGTATCCTACCACTAGGCCACCACCACCCTACGAACAGGGATCGAACCCGCAATTTTCGGTTTACAAGACCTTGGCGTCTTCCTTTTGTCATTATTGTACTTTATGCATTCAAAAATAAATAATAACAACAGCAGCAGCAATTTGTCATTATGATTTAATTACCGTCATAATCATAATAAAAATATGATAATCGTCATCATCATCATTATTATTATTAGTTGTAGTATTATTGTTGTTGCTAAAAATCCTGGGAGCAAATTTTCAGAAAAGCCGCTTAAACAAAAAGCGAAAAAACAGTAGGTTTCAGCAAAGGGTTTCAGTTTATCACAGATTTTTTTTCCCGAGAGTCCAACTAATAATTGTTTGCGGAAACCCCACACTAATGCGGAAACTGCAGAGATTTTTTTTGGCTTTTATGACGTCCGAGCCTCGTCCGCCACGAACCCTCATCCTCCAGCTGGGTTGCTAAAGCACGCCACAAACATAAACAATCCAGCAGGAGGATATTTCACAGATATTTTCATAGTAATATATAATTTTTTTTCCAATTTAGTTTTAAATTATTGAG
>JBBPCW010088386.1:0-17785 GCA_037974425.1 Phenacogrammus interruptus
ATACAGAGAGAACAGACACAACCAAAAACTAGTGCGATCGTGATCCAACAAAGAAATAAACCCATAGCGTGCTATATATATATATATATATATATATATATATATATAACAGAAACTAAACACAAAACATCTGCTACTAATAATAACTTATCCCTGGCCAGCCAAGGCACAGGGATGAGGCCACACCCTGTGTCAAAACAAAAGTCTTATGCAACAGTGGCCTCTAGTGGCCACTGACTAGAAGTAGTTTGCTAGAAGTAGTTTGCTCCAATTTTGTCTCCAAATTATTTACTGCCACATGTTAGCTGACAATCTTATTAGTGTATTATTAGTTTTGTAATATAGTTTTCTCAAACTGCATAGCATCCCACAAGTTGCCTGCTGGTTTGAAACTGTGTGACTATTAGTCTGTGTAATTTCATCACTCGGTGGCTCCGCTTTTAAAAATGCATTAGCCAGTCCTCCTATAAGAGAGGCTTTTCACAACCTTGACACAAGAATTGCGTTTATCTTATGATAAGATGCATTTGAAATGAACATAATGGCAGCTGAAGGTAGCAGAGGCAATTAGGCAAGAAGAGTTTGCATCTTCGCTGGCCGACTGGGATTGCAAATGCCTTCTTTGTCACTTACAACATCTTAGAGAAGCTTGTCATTTATTGTAAAGGTCACGGCGTGCTGAAGAAAGAGACAATTTAAGTGTTGGATAATTGATCCCTTGTGGAAGACTGCAGGCTACAGATTCAGCACTGCAGATGTATGCAACATCTTGCAATGTATATCTTGGCATTCTCATCAAATAAGGTCATGTGGCAGTAACAATGACGCCCTGCTGTTCTTTACGCAGGCACCATGTCCTCCCGTCCAATCAGAATCATTTCGACTAATGCTGGACAAGTGGGCAGCTACAATGGTACGTAACACAGACCTGAATTATATGGAATGCATTCATATCCATTAAAGTGATCATAATGCATTATTATAAATTAGGATGCCATATTTTTTCTCATGTGATGGCTAATTCTTTAAATAACCAAAGTCAAACATTGTTTTAAATAACCCTTTCTATACCTTTTTTATTAAGAGTATATAGACTCTTTTACCTTTTAAAGGTTTTCAGACTTCTTCAGGGAAATGATTATTTAGGGGATGGGTTCTCAAATTTTGTTCAGTATTTTTGGCCAGTATTTTTGAACAGGGTACTCAATGGAGTCTTTCATAAAAAACATCAACTGCTGAAATGGTAACTTTACAGGAGAAAAGAAAAACATCCTTAATTTAGCAATATTTTATTCCAAACACTTTTGAATCATTTCCTTTTTTCTTTATTTTCTCCAGTGTAACTTCCCAATGTACTCATTGCTAGTCGTAGATAGGGGGTGGATTTGTAAAAGCTTCCTCTGAGATACAGGAAGAACCTTCACATCTTTCTAAACAGCCACTAATGCCACGCAATTAGAGTTTCGAAGGAATAAATCTCAACTAAAACTGGGATGGAATAAATCTCCAATAAAACTCCACAAAGGCCTAAACATGGTCAATGCCAATAAAGTGCTATAATTTGAAAAGTGAGCTAGAAATAGTTCAGAAGGCTTAATATTTCTTCTTCATTCAACTTTCTGTTGTTTGTTTCCAGCTTGAATTGAATAAAAAGATGTTTGCACCCTTATATTACTTATATTAAGTATATTTTGTATTGGATTATTAGTAAGATTGTTTAATGTAACTGAACTAAAATGAGTTGCACTTGTTTGTCAAAGTTACTGTATGATCAGAAAAACAGGAAACATGAAAGGATGGAAACTTTTACAGCTGTTTCTACAGACCACATAATAATGATTATCCTATAAAAAAGTCAAACTTTCCCAAGGAGGTGATGTGATTTAGAAAAAATGATAATGGGTGGATCTACAATGTGCACTAAGCAACTTTCTGTTAGGTATTCGGAAATGAAAGGCCGTTCTTAACTTGTTAACTTGTTAAATTTTGATCTTCTTTTCCTCCCACACATACGGTGTGTTAGGGATTATCTTGCACAGCCCCACAGAGTCGGAGTGTGCAGGGAGTGACATGGGCTCCACAGTAGACCTGATCAGCAGCTGCTCTCCCTCACGCTCCAGCCGGCCATGCTCTACATCACACGAAGACTGGGACAGAGGAAAACTTCCAAAAGTTCAAGGTGTGCTTTCAGTGCATGTGTGTCTGTTATCATGACACTCACCTTTTCAGTACTATCATGGTGTCGCTACAATCATCTCAGGCCGGTCAATTGCACTAGGGCCTGTAGAGTGAGGGGGACAAAAGGGTCTTGGCCCCCATTGTTCTCTAATATAATGATATTAAAGGACACTGAGGGTGGTGGGGCAGATCCAAGTTGTACCAGCAGTCAGAGACTACCCAGATGTGCTTTTTCTAGAAATGTTTTTGTTTTTCGGTTAAAAAGTAGATTTTGTGCTGATATCGAATCCTTAGAAGTGATAGTTGCATATGAATTATGCTGCATATGAATTATGATTACTTGTAGCTCAAAAAAGCAAATAAATCCTGTTGGAAATGTAGCTTGTACACTTTTGTAGTGTTGAATGAAGAGGAGACATAATTCATATTTGGTGTTTCTGCCATTTCTCAACAACATGCGGAAAAACGTCTAAAGTTTGTGCAGAATCTGTAGATGCAGATTGAATGTAAATTCAATGTAAACAGCTTGGTGTGTGATGAAATATGTAATTTGATGTTTAGATTTAAATTGAAAAACGTAATAACTCTTGAAGATTAACCATTGCAGGAACTGTAATCTGTTGTGGTGAGCTGTGAAGTTAGGCCCTCTCTTTGGGCCATAAAGAATCTGGTTGTTACAAAGTAAACACAGACTGAAGCTTGTAAAAGTGATTTTCCGTTTCATTTGCAGTTTGTAATACACATATTTATTTAACACATATTTCATCCTGTATGTGAAAGTTCAGTGGTGATTCCTTAAGTAAAAAGTAGCTACTGCTGTTTACTGCTGTTACCCAGCTTAGGTGCCACGGTTCGGTCAGTGGCCGTTGAGGACCACTGCTTTTCTGTTGTGTTTTAGTTCTATTCTTTGCTCTGTTCTGTTCTGTGTTCTGGGACCTTTATTTTGGTGTTATGTTTTGTTCTGCTTGTGTCACATGTCCTTTGTTGCCACCTGTCTATGTTTTGCCCCCTGATTATGCATTGTATTTAAGTTCTGTTTGTGTGACACTCAAGCATGAGTCCATCGCCTCACTTTCCTTGTGTCCTGATCCTGGTTATTCGAGTTCTAGTTATACTGACGGCCCCCGTGCCTATTTTCTGTTCTTCTGTTTTGTTTCTTTGAATAAACGTATCTGGCATGGATCGTAGCCTGTCTGGTTGAGCCTTGCCCTGAGGTAGCTCCGGGTTTGGGCTTTGCGGCCCGACCCGTGACTTTAGGTTACTGCTCACATTCACAGTCTGCGATGTATCTAGAACTTCCAGAAATGGTGGTATTCTAATAATACTGCTGGTTCATCTGAAATGTTAGGCCATCAATCTGGTGGCTGAAGGTCCAACCAATGGTAGTTCTTGTTTAGTTTTATGTCTCAAAGAGAAAAAAAATAGTTTGTTTTGAAATAAAGTCTAATACTTTGAGAGTTGCACAATACTTGTTGTTTAAATACAGAAATGGTTTTACTGAATAAAACATGGATTTGGTCCCAAAAGCATAAAAAGCCCTGAAAGTTCCTTTTTGATTGTACTTTGAAACTGATATTGACTGCACAGTTTGTAGCAGCAGAAGAGTTCTTATCTGCCGCAGACAGCACAAAATGCAGTTGTTTGAGTGTATTATGGAAAACTGTGAAACATTTGTAACCATTTGGTCAAAGTTCCAGAGTGAATGAACCGGTTACGGTTCTCTCAGTCCCTGTGGAACTGCTGTGTGCTGTAAACACGATTTTCTCTCGGCCTCATTCGCTGGTTGTGTGATATTTTTTCTTGGACAGTGCCACCCGAGGCTCCTCTCGGAGAAAAGGCAGGGATGAAGTCACTCTTCATCGGCGTGATGAAGATCCCGCTTCTCTTCCTACTCCTCTACTGCTTCGTGTGCTCCCTGGACACCTTGAGCTCTGCCTTTCAGCTGGCTGGGGGTAAATATGGCCTGGAGTTACTGAGGCAGCTTTACTCCAGCAGTTCAAAGAGATAATCAAGCATTTTTCCTCCTTTCTGGTGGATCTGTAGCATGGCATGAATTATCAATGACGGAATGCATCTCCTTGTGTTTGGGAGAAACCATGCATTCAACAGAATGATATAATTAATCATAATCTGGTAGAATTAATCAGTGGGCATGTTGTTTGCTTTGAGTTAGCGAGTTCAGAGAAACACACTGAAGTCACCAGAGTACTCATTTATAGAGTTACACATTAACAAGACGTTCCAGGGAATAATCACAATAATTATGATGATAATTAATTATAGTTATTATCCCTGGGAATAATAATAATAGAATAATAAGCTGCTGTATAAATGAAACGTATTATTAACGAAACATTATAATTATGTATGTCATTACATAACTAAATGCTAATATGGCCTTCTGTGAAACTGAGAAGCAATTTGAGGTTCTGGCAGCTGTCCAGTTCTGTGCGAGGCCATAAGGCAGTTCCCCTAAATGTGTGCAGGTAAGGTGGCAGGAGACATCTTCCAAGACAACGCAATCCTGTCGAATCCCGTGGCTGGTCTGGTGGTTGGAATTCTGGTCACTGTACTGGTTCAGAGCTCCAGCACGTCCACATCCATCATCGTCAGCCTCGTTTCATCTGGACGTGAGTATTAAAGCCAGAGATCACACATAAACCGGTATCATGAACTCATCTCAAATAAACCACATCCTCAATGTATCATAATAATAATTATGGCATTCAGTATTCAGACACAAATCACACCAAAATCAATTTTCCATTTCACTGGTGGACTGGCCAGCTGAGTCAGGAGAATGGCAACATAACTGCAGAAAAGTTCAGCTGGATTTCAAAGATATTTACTAGACAAGGTGAGAGTCTCCTAACCATCTATCGGGGATTTAAGGAGTCTGTACATTCTACATTTTATCTTCTGTATTTTTGCCCCCCTGTGGTCTACTTGTGGTCAACAGTCATAATTCACTTTTACATTTTCCTCACATAGAAGCTTTTGTTTTAGTATATGGCCAGGTGTCTCGACATCGAGTTGCAAAACAACAAGCCACTGTATAAAAGTGGCTCCTGTAGAGGTAGCCTCCTTTATGTATGTTGTTTTGATGCATATTATAATATGTAATATATAATATATGTAAAACACCTCTGTTTTGAATGGTAACGCTGTATTGTGCATCATTCAAAAATCAGTCCAGGCTGAAACACCCCTTATAACGTCAATGTGAATGAACTCCTATAGGCTGTGTAGGAAGATATATGTAAATGCATTAGTGACATCATAAACGTACCGAATAGACAGCCTCATCTCCATATATGGACTGTATGAACTAGGGAGTAATTAGCGCATTTTAAACTTTGCTGAAGTTACAGGCCAATATCTTTACCCAAGATTGGCCTGTTAATGTAATTTACCTTTACATGTCCTTCGCCTCTTTAGTAAATGCAGCATCTACTCAAAGAAATGTGTCTCAATGGGTTTGTTTTGAAAGAGTTTCAATTATCTTAGTGTTTGATGAAAAGCCCTTCTTTAAAACCTGTGTAGTGTTACCTTATTTACAAGCGTGCCTCTCCGATTAGCTCATTCCTCGGAGCAGATGGTGTCCTGGCTCAAAATTCCACAAAGTGGTTGGAGTGCAACAGGGGATAGAAGTCCATTACAAGTAGCTTTTGAAATGAAATGCTTGCCAGTCATGCTTGACGGAGAGTTACATTTTAATGCACTGGTTGTCACCTAAATGTTTGAGTGGAGGAGCTGCCAGAAAAGTGTCAAAGAGATGTTTAGACACATCTTTTAGGTATTTTAGGTGGTAGCATGGGATTAGATCCACAGGGTGTCAACAAAAAGATAATGTGAATTTATGTAATTGTTGCCTAATGCTTTAAAGAGCCCGTGTCCTGCATTTTTTTGCACTCTTTTTGCATTCGGTGCCTTTAAGGTTGACATATGTAAATTACTTCTGTTCTGCCTGACAGCCTTATGAATTTCCATGTTCTAAAAGCAATACTGGCTGAAACACTTATAATTTGAATATGAATGGATGAGATTAAACAGGTGTAAGCTGGACGAAAGCATACAGCATGCACACCAAACTTCGTGTTGCGTTCCAAGAGCATCCACGAATAGTGAAAAAATGCAAAATTGTGATTTTGTGCCTAAAAAGGCCTATTTTTATAATGTAAACCCTAAATATGCCCCCCAAATATGCTCCCAAAACATGTTAATTTCAGTTTATATTCAGCTTAATACACTACCCTTACAAAATGTAAAGATAAACCCGTATTCGTACTGTACAGTTTACACTGAACTGCTGTCTCTCGCAGTGCTAGAATGTAAATACTGATGTTACCCCTGTATAGACTGTACTGTAATTCATGCATGATTCTTTGGTATAAGCAGGTAAATGCAGTAATAAATTCATTTAATGTACAGTAATAAAAATACAGGGTTTTAAGAAGAACAAAATGAAAAACACAAGAGCACTAAAGATAGATCCGCGTGAGAAATTCTGATCTGTGTTTGCCAGAGATGCGTCACAGGGCAGCAGCCAATCAGCAGGAAGGAGAAATAAATAATATTCTCGGATTGGCTATTTTCAAACCTCCTGCCTCAGAGTACAGCGGTATTTCACCTTCCCAAGACACACTTTCTTTGTGTTCTCTGGACAGTAGCAAAACATTTATAGTTATATTTTATTTGGAAATGTAGCAAAATTCATGTTAATATTTATGTTACAAAATTCAAATTTGCAGGGGTTTATTGTAAACTGAGCAGTTATTGTGGGATTTTTTTGTAGCTTAATTTCTATTTCATATGGACTGGGAAATGAGTGAAGCTTTTAAAATTGTAATAATTGTAAAATAATTTATTTGATTTTTAAAAGTATTTTTAAGTTTTTAGGTTTTCTATCATATCTGGGCTCATTAATGTACATTATTTTACCTGGAATTCCAATGACAGTCTGTTTGCTTGACTACCCTGATCAGCCAGGTCTGTTCTTTATTGTTTCATCTTGTTCCAGTGGTTCACTGAGAGTATGCACTGGAGGTAATTGGTGTCACGGTTGGGGCATCAGTATTTTCCTGTGGTGAACAACTGCACTGGTTTTCAAAATGGAAACAGGACAGAATAATTACCAGCCATTTCTGAACTCTGTCATCATGTTTAGTGCAGGTACAGCCTTTGACGTGTTACTGCTTCCAATTAGTCTTGTGGGTCAGCAGCACAGAGGGATGGTCTAGAATGAAAACCATAAGCCTCTAATGCAATATCTTCTCACCGCAAATGGCAGAATAAAATTTAGGCTGAAATTGTGGATGTTCCTGAATTGCCAGGTTCTGAAGTGATTCCACAGATTTCGTGTTATTATTCAGCCCAGAGGCGATCATCTGTCTGTCTATCATGGACCATTCAACTGTGCTCCTTTTTCAGCTGGAGAAGTTAAATCAGCTCATGAATAGATTCATTTGCGTTTTGTGTGTGTGTGTGTGTGTGTGTGTGTGTGTGTGTTTTAGTGTTGGAGGTGAAGTCTGCTGTTCCTATAATCATGGGTTCAAACATTGGTACATCCGTCACCAATACCATTGTTGCTCTGATGCAGGCTGGAGAGAGAAACGAATTTAAACGGTAACAAGATACAGACACCTCTGTCTCCACATAACATCATCAAGCATCATTCTTTACTCACTAACGTCATCATCAGCACCACCACCGGCACTGTAATCAACAGCCGCTGATTGTAAGGGTGAAAAGAACAGGCCTTATCTAAAGCATGTAATTCTGAACATGACTTAGGTCCAGTCTCTCCCTAGATAAATCACTAAAAATGAGAAATGCATTGAACACACTTCACCTGTATTGTTCATAGATGTTTAAATTAATGTTGTTCCTTCTTTTGGACTGAGATAAAAGAAGATTTCAGCAAAAAGGTACACCATTTGTAGTTTTTCTGTAATTTGTATAGACAACAATATGTTGGTGGAGTAAACAATTCCATTACTAGTGCTTGGGGAGTTACTCAAAAAACCTAAACCCCAATAAATAATCAAATTAATGCTCTGAAACTGTACTGGGATAGAGAAGGGTTAGGGTTAGGTCTCCTCCCCCAGTCAAAGGCAACTGCTGTTCAAAAGCTCTGACTGACATTGTTGTTCTTGTTGCGGTGGACACCCATACTACTCCAACAAAAACTACCACTATTGACTTTAACTGTACAGTGATTAAGTCTGTACACAAAGGTCTTCTAGTGTTCTAATCTACACAGAGACTCTCTTTCTCACTCGACGGGTCAACCAGAGGAGGTTGGGTTCGCCTTTTGAGACTTGGTTCCTCCCGAGGTTTCTTTCGCCAGCTTTAGGGAGTTTTTACTTGTCTTTGTTGCCCTTGCTTTGCCAGTCTGGAGCAGATGGGATTGCACTTGGGGACTGATGAGGCTTACATGCTGTCACCAGTCTGTGGTCTGTCCCTCCACATAACACTGGCACCACGGCTGACCTGGAACACCCCACAAGCCTTGAACTTGCACTTTTGTCCCTCATGATTTAGCTCTTCTCAGTGCGCTTTACTCCGGCCCTTTTCTCCCACATGCAAGCATCGACTGTTTGCTTACCCTCTAATACATTCCAGACCTTGACATGCACAGTATTGATAACATGAGCACCTTTATTCCCTTCGTGTATCAGTGCTCATCATTTTCTGCCTCGCCAGTGTAAACGTCTTCACTCTGAACCAGACTGACAGTGACACTGATTCAAATAAACAGCTGACGCCTTGTGAACATCTTGAAACAGTCCAGCAGGAAGAGTTTAGAATCTTAATGAATACAGTGTAAATCTCACAGAGCTCCTTATGAGTGAAAATCAAGTCTGGCCTGTTGGGGTAGGGGAGCTCTTTCTTCTTCAGCATGTTCTCCGTGCTTCTCATATTCAGGATCCAGATCATGCAGTTATCTGATGCAATCAGCACATTCAGACAGACAGACAGACACAAATAATATATTTAGAGGCGTCAAACATGTCTTGTATGATCAAATCCTTTTGGGTTTACTGTTGAATACTTTTCTATCACTTTAACACTAATAGAAAAGTATGCTCTCTGTATTAAGTGGTTTGTCTCTTGCTGTGTGTGAACAGAGCATTCGCAGGAGCCACCATCCATGACTGCTTCAACTGGCTGTCAGTGCTGGTGCTTCTGCCTCTGGAGGTGGCCACTGGATTGCTCAGCATTTTGGCCAAGGCTTTGGTCAACAGCTTCCATCTACAGAGTGGAGAGGAAGCCCCAGAGCTGCTGAAGGTCATCACTGAACCTGTCACCAAACTCATCATACAGGTGTGTGAGGAAGCTGTGGCCACATACAAAGGTTTCATACATTTGTGGCCATTTGGAATTAGTTCCCATTTATTCTAAAGAGAATTTGAGATACTGATGTTGGATGAGAAGGTCTGGCTCATAAACAACATTCCAGTTCAAACCAAAGGTGTTGAGTTGAGTTGATACTTGTTTAAAATGTCCTACTGTAGTTCACCCTTCAATAGAACTAAGGGAACCTCAGTCTCTGTGCTGTGGGTTTGCATGGTCTAGAAATCCATGGTTGAGCTGGTCTTGCTCCTAGACACTTCAATTTCACTTACAGTTGACTGGGGCAGATCAAGCAGGGCTAAAATGTTCAGAAATGCAGAAATGCTTCAGATGATTATTTAATAGTGTGTTTGTGAGTCTGCTCATGTGTCTGGTGTCTGGTGAGCACTTGCTCATTATCAGGATCCCACTGTCATTATCACATTATTTAAATATTTCAGTCTGACACCCAGAACCCTTGTGTGTTCGCACACATTAGCACTCATTGCATCATTTGAGGTATTTCACTCTCTGCTTTGAATGTGATGAAGAGTGTTGTTGACATCTGTCCCGTCTAGCTGGATAAATCTGTGATAACGGGCATCGCTTTGGGAGACGAGCACATGAGAAATCGAAGTCTGGTGAAAGTGTGTGGAAGCAGTGCACCCATGGTAATTATGCCCTATTCTCTCCATTCTCATTTCCTCCAATCAGTCCTCGTATTGCACAAGCTACATTTCTGTGGTGATATAAGTGATATAATTTAGTTTATTATCCCTTTCTTGTTTTGTACTGAGTACACCCCCCACACACACAACTTTCACGACTTAATACATTATTTAACTTAGTAAATTAGAAAAGACAAGATGTGTAGATCAATGTTTTGATGTGTCTGAGATACAAGAGACTTTCTCCCTCTAATTAGACACTGAGAGTCAGATAACATCAGTTATAAAGTGATTAACTTTTGTCAGCTGTGAATGTCTTTCACATTCTAATTAAGACAACGATTAAGACAGTGGCAGCAAAGCTTGAACCCTACAGGCAGTGCAGAAAGTTTTAGTTGCCTGCATTTCTTTGCCCCACCACTTTTCCAGTTTTCCCAGTTCCACTCCATAAACTACACAAATTTGTACTTTCATCACTTTTAACACCTCTGAAAGTTTCAGGTAATCATCAGTCAGGTCACTGTGAGTGGGAAATGCATAACAACGTGGTCACCGGTTAGTAAAAAGGAAGATACAAAATGTGTTCAGCAGTTTTGACACTCCTTTCTCTAGAGTCTTTTCTCAGCTGTCATTCAGTGCGAGGGGTGTGTGGTTCAGGCAACAGAAGAAAATAACCATTTTCTCAAGGTGATGCCATGCCAGTCACAATTATGTTTGTCCTCCACTAGCCACAAGTGGAATGCTAGTGTGTATGTGTGTGTGTGTGTGTGTGTGTGTGTGTGTGTGTGTGTGTGTGTGTGTGTGACACTGGTATGAGTGAATAGGGTGCAGAGAATGGCCAACACAAACAGTGCATTATGAGATGAATTACAGTCTTTACTTGTACACTAACACTGATGGAGTTATGAGGGAGGAATGTTATCGAAGACTATTATTAAATGCTGCACCAATAAGTGTAGGAACAATTACATAATTTAGTCTATTTCCAGAGTTTTAAAAAGAATTTAAAAGCTTCCAAGTGCAGTGGGAGATTCAGGGGTAGGGCCAGTAAATATTTGACTGGTCCATTAAATGCCCTTATCCTGTTGTTGACATACATGCAAACGTCTTGCTTTTTGATTAACTTTGGAGGTTGGGATGACAAATACGGCACTCAATTAAATAATGTAGAAAGTTTTTAGGACTGTTGTTGGGGCTGGAACACATTAGCTTGGCTAACCTGACCAGAATTTGGTCCTCTAAGGTTACGCGCCGGTGTCCCTTTAGATCCGTGGCCCACCAGGGCCCCTCTCGGTGTCGTTCTTGGGCGGGGAGCTGATGGGAAGCCCCGCATTTAACAGTCCACCGTGGCCGCTGGAGGGGGTGTTACAGTATATAAGTAATGTTGACATAAGTAGTGACTATAACTATTGCATATAATAATAATAATAATAATAATAATAATAATTATTATTATTATTATTATTATAATTATTATTATAATTATAACAATAAATAAATAGCAATTAATAATTAATAATAATAATAATTAATAATTGATAATTAATAATGAATGGTTAATAATAATAATAATAATAACAATAATAATTATAATAATAAATAAATAATAATAATAATAATAATAATAACAATAATAATTATAATAATAATAAATAAATAAATAATAATAATAATAATAATAATAATAATTAATAATTAATAATTGATAATGAATGATTAATAATAATAATAATAATAATAATAATAATAATAATAATAATATTGCACAAAATGGAATAATTTAGCACCTACAGGTACTATAGAAGCTGTGCATGATACTGCATATGATAAGACTATTGCACAAATAGCAATGTTTTAGCACCCAATAGTAAAATTGCACATGGTAGACCTTTGCACAAAATGATAAGTGAATCATATTTGGCCCCTATTATAGCTCCTCTCAAACTAAAATTGTCTCATCTGCACAGCTTTACTTTCAAACCTGAAAATGATTACAAGTCCTCTTCAAACCCTCTGGAGACATTGTGGGCCTATCAGAGAAATGTTGAGGAAGGGGGAGTGCACCATTATTTTGTTGACCAACTCACAAAGTCTACGATGCAGGTCTGGAAATGATTACCTGTGCTCTTCAACAACTGTGATAATAACATTACATAGCAGCTTCCATGTCAGCTTCTGATTCCCCTTCTCAGTTTGCTGTCTGTAATGTAACAGTAATGGGCTGCATGGGGGGAATTGCTCTATTTAACTTTAGAAGAAAATTAAGTTTCAGTTTTACCAAACAACATTATTGCACGCAAGTTAACTTTGCCCAGAGAAATGCCCAGAGTGGAATAAACTCAGAATTGAAAATGATTGTACAAAATTGATTATTTTTTTTCCTAAAATGAACTCCATAAACTTTGTATGAGGTTTACTTTAGCTGGTTACTTTCTCGGGAAACATAATAATGATTTCTTTTTCAAACGGCGTACATTTCGGATATTTTTTTGCAGTAAACGTTCGTAATTCAGATGGAAATGTCTGTAATAATGTTTCCTCTCTCTCTCTCTCTCTCTCTCTCTCTCTCTCTCTCTCTCTCTCTCTCTCTCTCCCTCTCTCATTCACTGTCTTTCTGCAGCCGTCGGTGAACAGTTCTCAGAATTGCTCATCCCTGTTTGATTGCGGGAAGGACGTTGACCTCAGCTCGCGGTGGGGCGCAGAGAGCTGTACGTGCGTCTGCTGAGCTGAATAAGTATTCTATAGGGCAGCAGTCAGCATTTCAGGAATCCAATCAGTGTACATTTACATCGGAATGACTTTCTCCTTATGTTCATCATTTTAATTACACACATTTTAAACAGGTTATCAATAAGAAGACATTGCGCTTAACCACTTAGAGCCAGAACAAGTATGTACTAGTGCAGACGTGGCACAAAATGATGCAACCTCAATTTAAAATGCGCCTGAATTTACTGTTTGATTTAGCAGGTTTAAAATGCTGTAAACATTTTATTGCACATTTATTACTGTTTCTGAATGGTACATATTGGCAAAAAATTAAGCATAAAAAAAAAGTATAATACAAATGAATGAATTACAAGAAAAATAACTATAATAATAATAATAATAATAATAATAATAATAATAATAATAATAATAATAATAATATGATTATTGTTGTTTTTATTTTTATTAGTTATTAATTGTTATTTTTATTATTATTATTATTATTATTATTATTATTATTATTATTATTATTATTATTATTATTATTATTATTATTAATAGTAGTAGTAGTAGTAGTAGTAGTAGTAGTAGTAGTATAAAAGTGGTGCTAATGCTGTGCCTATGGGTGCTGGAAGAATTTTTAATATTGGTTGCATGCAGAGACTTAGCTCTTGTCCAGGATGGGAAAAGTGGGGGTGGGGGGCACGAAAACAAATAATTTTGAAAAGTAGGGGTGGGACATACCCCCCTGCTATGATGTTTCAGCGCCAGTCTATGTTGTGGACAGCTCTGCCTGCAGTTTGGATAAGTAACATACCAGAACAGTTGCCAAACTAAAAATCTAACAAACAAACAAACAAACAAACAATCACACAAATAAATAAATAAACAATTGCTTTCATTTTGAGATTATTCTCTTGTTAACAGAGTCATTAAAAATACACACTGTAATAAATAATAAGGAAGAATGATTCATAGTAGCACTGTGGGACTGAGGGAGTACTGATGAGCAGGTGGAAATGTGCTATGACTAAACTAGGGAACAAAAACTGTAATTGCATTTTTGCCAAATTAAAGTGTTGTTTAAGAGTGTTCTGCTGGAGCCAGACACTTAACTATTTTTACTGTTTTTTTAACCTGTGTGGTGAGCTTCCAGACAGGCAGCGGACACCGTGAGACGTTGCTGTGTAGGAAGAATCCTGTTTTAGTGCAGGGCCCAAGTGTTACGCCTGGGACCTGTAGCAGAGGGTGGCCACGAGGGGTCACCCTTGGGGTTGACAGTGAGGATTGGGCCTCATTCCGGATCCAAGTCTGGTCAGGAATGAGGCCTTACCAGTGAGCAGGTGTAGGCAATCACTCTGTGTTTATATGTTAGTCACTGTGGGGTTCTAGGTTGTGGGTTCACCCATTACGCACCGTCGTTCATGCCATTACAGTTTTGTTTGTATCAGCCCTCGTGCTGTGTTTAAGTTGCAGTTCTAATAACAGGCAAAAAGACCATGGACGTCAGTTTGAGTGATTCATGTGTGCTGGAGGAGCGACTTGGTGTAACACCAAGACATTTCCCTTACGGCGAGCTGAGGCTGAGCTGATACTTCATCATTGATGCCTGATATTCAGTGTGCACCAGCTGGAAAAATACAAACAAACACAAACTTTCTAATTCCTATAGTTTTCCTAAAAAATCTGGAGAGCAACTGACAAGAAAAACTAGATGCATTAGCACCATTGACTCTAACCAGCAATCTTCTGATTCTCTTCAGTTAGGTGCCGCTAAACCACCGAAGAGGCAGTAACTTGCTGACTCTTACCAAGCCATTTATGGTTAAGGATGGATGAGCTGGCTGCATTCACTGGCTTATTGCTTTTAATGCACTTTTAAACCACAACAGATAATGATACACATTGTTTATTTTCTGACTTGAGCTATAGTGTCATGCTCCGCACACATTGTTTTGCTTGTGTCTCTCAATGTTTTGTCCATTTTTGGCCACCTTTCCATGAAATCGCTCTGATTTTAAAGGTGACCATCCGCTCTCTCTCCCCATATATTATAGTCAACACAAAAACCATTTTTTTAAAGCATCAGGACCAATGAATACATGTGAACTGCATGGATATTTTGACAATGGAATTTTGCCAAATGCAGTTCAGGCTGTAATGAGAAATAGTGCCAAAACATGGGTATAATAAAAAAATACAATTTAAGCAGAACAATAGTGGAATGGCATCAGCAATGAAGCAGAATGAATGAGGAAAATGTTCTTGAACACAAGCACAGTGCACCAACCAGATGGCGTTTGTTCTTATTTGTCCAGACAGTGTTGTCTGGCCTTTATCTTATGAAATGAAAACTGATTTTCTAGCCATAGAACAATGATTACCACCAGTCCTGCTCCTGGCCATCTACATTCCTGCAGTGTCAGTGTCTAGTGTTAACACCAATAGCTCTACTCGAGCTAATGAACTTTTTCAGGAGTCCCTGACTGTCTGGACCATGTATGTGTGTGTTGGTGATGGGGGATGATAGTTGAACTACAAGGTGAACTAATCTAATCTGCAGGAAAGTACATCTCCAGAAGAAGCGTTGGAGTCCACTGCTATAGTAGTTGAGATTTTCAACTCCTGAGTTTGAATGATTGTGTTCTTGAAAGGTTCTTTAAGGAACATAGTATTGAAAATCACTCAAACTATCCATTATTTTAAAGGGGTAAGAAAAAGCTTAAGAGGCATCCAAACCCCTCTATCATGTAATGATTGTTTGTTAGGAAAGCTTGCAGGAAAGCTTGTAGTGTGACAGAGCGAAACGAATGATACACAGCCTGTGTAGTTGTTAAGGGCATTAAATTGTTTTTTCTTCTCCAAGGCTGGCATCTGTTTGCGAACTCACACCTGTCGGACCTGTCTGTGGGTTTGATCCTGCTGGGAGTCTCTCTGTTGGTGTTGTGCTCCTGCCTGATCCTCATTGTCAAAATCCTCAACTCAGTCCTCAAGGGACAAGTGGCGAGTGTTATTCAACTCCTCATCAACACAGGTAGGGGTCAGTGTGGGAAGACCCAGTTTACACACATATTTATTGGTCATTTATGATGCCATATGTATATTTAACATTCTTTGTTACCACGCTAGTGGTACGGATCCATGCTAGAAACGCACTCAATAGTAAACCGTTGTCATACGGCCGAACTATTCCTTATATGGAAGTTCCCCCTGTTTGTTCAAGGTGTCTGGCATCATGCTGAGCTTAGTTTGACGTTGCTGTGTCACATAGAACCAAAATTATTTAAAACACATGTAATGATAATAACTGCTACTGGGATAAAAAAAAAAAACACAAGATCTTCGAATCTCGGAGAACCTTTAGGATAGTCTCCGACCACAAGTGGGTGGGAAAACCCGCAGAGGAAAGGGGTCCAGAGAGCAGCTGAGTGGCGGCGCCCCCAGAAAAAGAGCAGTAAACGGCAAGTGTGTAGACTATTTTAGGATACTTGATATTCGTTGAAATTAGATTTTACTAGTTCTAAGGGTTAAGTTTGTTGTCGAGCTGCCAGCATTCACTCTGAAGTAACAACTTGGGATATTGTACACTTGCTGCCACATTCTTCACCAAAATGGGCCCAAATTAGCTGCAGTATGATTGTAATGTTAAAGTTAAGGTTCAAAAATGACATTAAGATGTTACTGACAACAATAGGGTTTCGTCTTAGTCAAATAATAGCAAAATGTTTCCACAGCTGTGGTGCCATTTGATGAGAAAACAGAATTTTACACATTCAAAAACAGCATGCCTTTATTAAATCTATGAATGATGACTGAAATAATGTGCATGTGTTCTATTGTGGACCATCCTATGGGCAGGGAATACTGTGTGTGTCAATTCGTTTTGTGTAATTTTTACTGATGTATTCATCATGAACGTGACATGCAATGTATCGGATGGCTGCTGTGTTCAAATGATGCATGGTCTTTTTTGGACTGGGATGTCTCTTTTCAGCATCTTAACTGTTTCACTTTTTTCATTTTTCTAATATTTTTCTTTGCTATCTGGCACGTAGAAATGTTTTCTATATGTAGCAGTTTATATAAATCACTATTCTTAATGCACTGTTTATGTGTTTGTCCTGTGTGCAGATTTCCCCTACCCCTTTGGTTGGCTGGCAGGATATCTGGCCATGTTCGTTGGGGCAGGAATGACTTTCTTAGTTCAGAGCAGCTCAGTCTTCACCTCTGCCTTGACGCCACTCATTGGTGAGTTTGTTTAAAAATTATTTCTCTCTTTGGCTATAAAGCCACTGACCCTTTTATTAGAAACCCCCACCATGTACCTGGTGTACAGTAAGAAGTTACACTTTATTTACACTGAAAGCCTTGAGGATACTTACATTCTGAAATATAAACAAATATAAACAACACTAGTGGACCGATTATGGAGCTAAGTGCCCAGTGCATAGAAATACAATGTAGGTGTTTTCTGCAGTGAGTGGAAGCAAGCTTAGGCACTTCTCATTTGTTTCTGTGTCTAAAAATGACATAATTCTGGCAGCCAAGGATATTTTCTTCTACTGACAACAATAAAGTTTTGTCTAATTGTGAGCTATTCTATAGCCAGCACCGTCTTCACACTCTGTGATTCTGCTGTATAGCTTCAATAGTCATTAGCAATCATCCTACCTCCATCTAAATAACATCATTGAACATTTTCTGATCTAGAATGCTGCAAACATACAGTATGTACAATATTCTCCTAAACACATTCTAAAACCACCATTACTTACTATATCATATATTGTCATGATGAGATGACAATAAATGATATAGTGTGGGTGGAGGTAGCTCAGTGGGTAGGATACTTGCCTCCGGACCAAGAGGTCATGGGTTCGAATCCTACCTTCAGC
>JBBPCW010089848.1:0-17745 GCA_037974425.1 Phenacogrammus interruptus
CACACACACACACACACACACACACACACACACACACACACACACACACACACACACACACACACACAAACACAGAGAATGAATAGGGCTCAAGTTTTGGATCATCCTGCTCAGAGACGATTCGTCCGAAATCCACCAAACTTCATGTGATGCATCGGGCCAAAATCCCCGACACACAAAGGCCTTTGGTGATGGCCTATACTCATCCCTTTCCCCCCATAGACTTGCACTTATCTTTAATCGCATTGAATTTGCAGTTTCAGGAAAATAGAATTTCAGTAGTTCTTAGTCAGTTGTCAATTGCTATCATGTAGGAGAAGGCTATCAAATATATGGGTGGTTACTAAGGTATCAAAGGTGGTTGCTATGGTATTGAAGGTGGTTGCCATGGAGTTTCTGGGTGATGGTGGCTTAGAGGGTAGGATACTTGCCTCTAGACCAAGAGGTCACGGGTTCGAATCCTACATACATCACACCACCAATGGGTTCCTGAGCCAGACCCTTTGTCACAGTCATGCCTGTGTGCTGGTGGATACTGGGACAGTTCACGTCTGCGACCACCTGGGGGCACATCTAACCCATGGACTACCAACCCTATTTTGACTCCTCTAGACACCTGTGTGTAATTACTTTGTCTCTCACTCGCCTCACCTGTTTCCCCTTCATCTTTACTCCCTGTATTCCCATTGGTCCTATGTTTTGTCCTTCACTGTATTTATAGTCGTGTTCTCCCATTGGTCCTCACTTCAGCATACCATCACCTTACCTATTTCGTATTCCTGTCCCTCATCCTAGTTTAAGTTGGCGACCGTGGCCTTTTCTGTTGGTTCCTAGTTACAAGTTCAATAAATCCTTTTACACCTATGGAGGTCTACATTGGTTTCATTTCATTCATCACACTTCTACAGGATACAATCGTGACAGAAAGTCGAAAATGTACCGTAGACCCCCCCCCCCAAACGTCTTACCTGGATTACATGGAGAGAACCGAGGATGGATTCGAGACTTTCGATTTACGCGGATTCCTCTCGAGTCTTCCTGTTCACCCATCCTTGGAGAATACCTGCTATCTTCCCAGCTCAGATGAAGAGGAGTTCATCCCACAGCTGGATGATTTCCCCAAGTACCCCCTGTACCTCAGCTCCCACGAGGAGGAATACGTTTCCAGCTGGAGTGGACAACCGGGGGATCCTCCAGTGAAAATGTCTTTAAAGGATGCTTTCCCCGACAGAAAAGTTCCACAAAAGAGTCGGAGGAAGCTGAGGAAGAAGAAGAGAAGCGATAATTCGGACAAGTAAACCCCCCTTCGTCCGGTTCGCGCTTCCTTCAATCCAAAACTGCATTGCACTTTTTTCGATCTGCGGCTGTTCCCATCTCACCTCTACTTGCTACATGCTCTTTCACCCATCCAGCCAGACTGAACAGCGTTACCACTGATTCAGTCAGTAAAATCATCTCCGTTGCTGTCCCAACCGTTCACCCTAGTCTCTCCCCTGCGCCTATCAGTCAACGCAGTTTTCCACCATTCCCGGCAGTCCAGCTGACTTCCCCTCCAGAACATCATTTGACTCCTTCAGCGAGTCCTCTTCACACAGACTTTTTGACCTTCTACAAGGTGATCGCTCTTTGAGCGAATATGTGAAGGTGTTCCGTGCCCTGACGGAGGAGGGGATGTGGAGTGGCGAGACACTTGTGTACATGTTCCACGGAGGATTGGATCCCCGTATACAGGACAAACTCACTCACGTCTTGCTTCCCTTGATGCTGGAGGGGATGATTCATCTCAACCTCCGTATAGAGCTTCGTCTAAACCGCTCAGCTCCTCTCATTCCAGTACCACACATTCCACCTCCACATATTCCAGATCCACACATACCAGCTCCATGAAGTCCACCTCCACACATTCCAACTCCACAAATTCCAGCTCCACTCAATCCAGCTCCACTCAGTCCAGCTCCACACACTCCAGCTCCACACACTCCAGCTCCCCACTTTCCAGCTCCACATGTTCCAACTCCACACATTCCACCTCCACTCAGTCCAAGTCCATTCAGTCCAGCTCCCCTCAGTCCAGCTTCACATATTCCAGCTCCACCTATTCCAGCCCCACACATTCCAGCTCCACCTAGTCCAGCTCCACTCAGTCCAGCTCCACACACTCCAGCTCCACACACTCCAGCTCCCCAATTTCCAGCTCCACATGTTCCAACTCCACACATTCCAGCTCCACTCAGTCCAAGTCCATTCAGTCCAGCTCCCCTCAGTCCAGCTTCACATATTCCAGCTCCACCTATTCCAGCCCCACACATTCCAGCTCCACCTAGTCCAGCTCCACTCAGTCCAGCTCCACTCAGTCCAGCTCCACACACTCCAGCTCCACACACTCCAGCTCCCCACTTTCCAGCTCCACATGTTCCAACTCCACACATTCCAGCTCCACTCAGTCCAATTCCATTCAGTGCAGCTCCCCTCAGTCCAGCTTCACATATTCCAGCCCAACCTATTCCAGCTCCACACTTTCCAGCCTCTTCAACCAGCCAAGCCGTCCCTCCTGCTGCTCCAGCCACTCCAGCTGGCCACTCAGTCACTCCAGCTGGCCTCTCCGTCACTCCAGCCAGTCAAGCTTGCCTCTCAGCCAGTTCAGCTGGCATCTCAGCCATTCCAGCTGGTCAAGCCTGCCTCTCAGCCAGTCCAGATTATGTCACAGCCGCTCCAGTCAGCCCTGATGACGTCGCAGCTGCTCCAGTCGGCCCTGATGACGTCGCAGCCATTCCAGTCAGCCCTGATGACGTCGCAGCCGCTCCAGTCAGCCACGAAGACGTTGCAGTTGCTCCAGTCAGGCCTGATGATGTCGCAGCCTCTCCAGTCAGTCCTGATGATGTTGCAGCCGCTCCAGTCAGACCTGATGATGTCGCAGCCACACCAGTCAGCCCTGATAACTTCGCCGTTGAATCCGTCAGCCCAGATGACTTTGCCGCTGCGTCAGTCAGCCCAGATGACATCGCAGCTGCAGCAGTCAGACCTGATGACGTTGCAGCCGCTCCAGTCAGACCTGATGATTTTGCAGCCACTCCAGTCAGACCTGATGATGTCACAGCCTCTCCAGTCAGCCCTGATGACGTCGCAGCCACTCCAGTCAGCCCTGATGATGTTGCAGGCACTCCAATCAGCCCTGATGACGTCGCAGCCGCTTCAGTCAGCCCTGATGATGTTGCAGCCGCTCCAGTCAGACCTGATGACGTCACAGCCGCTCCAGTCAGCCCTGATGACGTCGCAGCCGCTCCAGTCAGCCCTGATGATGTTGCAGCCGCTCCAATCAGCCCTGATAACTTCGCCGTCGAATCAGTCAGACCAGATGGTTTCGCCGCTGCGTCCATCAGCCCAAATGATGTTGCAACCGCTGCAGTCAGACCTGATGACGTCGTAGCCGCTCCAGTCAGACCTGATGATGTCGCAGCCGCTCCAGTCAGACCTGATGACATTGCAGCCGCCGAGCCAGTCAGCCCAGATGACTTTGCCGCTGCGCCAGTCAGCCCAGATGACTTCGCCGCTATGCCAGTCAGCCCTGATGACTTCGCCACCGCACCGGTCAGACTGGATGACTTCACTGCAACACAAGTCAGCTGGGAAGTCTGGTCTCCTCCTGACCCATCGCCTGTTCCCGTACCAGGCGATTTGACTTTTGACCCGTCACTTGTTCCCGTTCCGGGCCACCGGACTCCTGATGCATCAGTGGTTCCCATACTGGGGGAGTTGACTCTAGACCTGTCACCGGTTCCTTTACTTGGCAACCCAACTCCTGATATGTCGCCGGTTCCCGCACCGGGCGACTTGACTCAACTCACCTTCCATCGCCAGTTCCCGCACCAGATGAGTCCCTTCAACTCCCATCGCCGGTTTTTGCAACAGACAGCTCTACTCATCTCCCGTCGCCGGTCTACTTGCCAGGCGACCACCTCAGCTTCTGTCACTGGTCTCCACGCTGGGTGGCTCCCCTTGACTCTCGTCGCTGGTCCCCGCACCAGTCGATTTGTCTTAACTATCGGACTCTCTTCAACTCCCATCACTGGTACCCACACCGGTTCCCATCGCCAGTCTCCGCACCAGGCAATCCAACGGACTATTGACCGGACTGAATTTACTAGTGAACCATCACAGGCATCCGTGCGGGGCTGGACACCGAACCGGCCGTCCAGACTCCAGGTCCAGATCCCAAATCGGCCATCCAGACTCCAAGGCTGGACTCCACACAGGTCTGTTTGACCTCAGCGCTGGATGGGCTACTCGCCTCGCCTCCCCTGCAGTGAAGTCTGCTAGCTCCTCCTCCTCCTCCTCCACCGTGGATGATCTCTCGGACTGGTTTTCACACTTCCCCCCTTCGCTTGGGCTGAAGGGCTGGAGGTTTTTCTTCAGCACCCCGGAGTTGCACGTAGACAGCGGGGTGGTTCTGTCATAGTCATGTCTGTGTGCTGGTGGATAATGAGACTGTTCACGCCTGCAACCACCTGGGGGTGCATCTAACCCATGGACTACCAACCTTATTTTGCCTCCTCTAGACACCTGTGTGTAATTACCTTGTCTCTCACTCGCCTCACCTGTTTCCCCTTCATCATTACTCCATGTGTTCCCATTGGTCCTATGTTTTGTCTTTCACTGTATTTATAGTCGTGTTCTCCCATTGGTCCTCACTTCAGCATACCATCACCTTACCTATTTCGTGTTACTGTCCCTCATCCTAGTTTAAGTTGGCGACCGTGGCCTTTTCTGTTGGTTCCTGGTTACAAGTTCAATAAATCCTTTTACACCTACAGAGGTCTACATTGGTTTCATTTCATTCATCTCACTTCTACGGGATGCGATCGTGACACCCTTAACCGCAAGTTGCTCCAGGGAGACTGTCCCCTGTAGTTAGGGAATGGATAAAAGCTTCTGATCAAAGTTAAAGTCAAAGTCAAAGTGAACTTTATTGTCATTTCACCATATACAAGTATACAGGGAAACAAAATGGCGAGAGCTCTGGATCTGCAGTATATATACAAATACTTAGAAGAAATAAGATTTAGAAATAAAAAATTTAGAAATAATATTGACAGACAAGACAAAACATTGCGCAAGACAAATGATCAGACAGTATATAGTAATCTATGAATCTATGGTATGTGCAAATGGGTAAGCTATATTAATATACTATACATATACAGTAAAGAGCTGAGTTGACAGAACATATTTGAGTAGCAGCATGTTCCGCAGTTAAGATAAATATGGAATGAGTCGTCATAAAAAGTGCCAGTTCACAAATACCAGAGGTATGTATGTGTTTTTCAGTCTTTTGTTCTATGTGCAAAAAACAGTCCTTGTGAAAGTGGCTGTGCATGTGTGTATTAGGTGAACAGGCTGTTGGGGTTGAGGAAGGATAAAGTTAGCAAGGATTTCTTGGGGGCAGCATGCTGTTAAAAAGCCGTACAGCCTGGGGATAAAAACTGTCCCGCAGCCTGGTAGACCTGGCTCTAATGCTGCAGAATCTCCTCTTGGATGGCAAGAGGGAGAAAAGTATGTGTGAGGGGTGAGAGGGGTCCTGCACAATGTTGCAGGTCCTGCGAACACTGCGCTTGTGAAATATGTCCTGGAGTGAGGGGAGAGGCACCCCAATAACGTTCTCTGCTGTTTTTAGTATCCTCTGCAGGCGCTTGCGGTTGAATGTAATGCAGTTGCCATACCAGGTAGTGATGCAGCTGGTCAGAACACTTTCAATGGTGCCTCTGTAGAATGTGGTGAGGATAGGAGGGGGAATGCTCGCTCTTTTCAGCCGTCGCAGGAAGTGTAGTCTCTGCTGGGCTCGCTTGGTTATGAAGGTGGTGTTCTCTGTCTATGTAAGATCCTCAGTTATGTGCACACCAAGGAACCTGGTACTCCTTACAATCACCACAGCTGATCCGTTGATGCTGAGTGGGAGGTGGGCAGGGTGTGTCCTCCTGAAGTCCACAATTATCTCTTTTATCTTGGCGACATTAATAGATAAGTTGTTGTCTCTGCACCAGTCAGACAGCCTTTTCTGTAGGCAGATTCATCATTCTTGCTTATCAGTCCCAGCACAGTCTTATCATCCACAAACCGATGATGTGGTTAGTGTTGTATGTGGCTGTGCAGTCTTGAGTGAACTGGGTGAAGAGCAGAAGACTTGAGTACGCAGCCTTGCGGTGCTCCTGTACACAGTGTGATAGTGCTGGAAGTGTTGGAGCCTATCCAAACTGACTGGGGCCTCTTGGTCAGGAAGTCCAAAATCCAGTTGCAGAGAGTGGTGTTCAGGCCTAACTTAGTCAGTTTCACAATCAGCTTTTGTGGGACGATTGTATTGAAAGTGTAGCAGTGAAAGGTGGAGAGCAGAGGATATGGCATCCTCAGTTGATCTGTTGGACCAGTATGCAAACTGAAATGGGTCTAGAGATGTGGGGAGATTTTTCTTTATATGCACCATGACCAACCGTTTGAAGCACTTCATGGTGATCGGTGTGTGTGCAACAGTTCGGAAGTCATTCAGGGAAACGACTGATGACTTTTTCGGCACTGGTACAATGACGGTGGACTTCCAACACGCTGGCACAGATGACTGGCTCAGAGATGTGTTGAAGATGTCCATTAGGACATCAGCCAGTTCTGCGCATTCTCTGAGCACTCGGCCTGGTAATAGGTCAGGTCCTGCAGCCTTGCATGGATTAATTCTGGAGAGAGTCCTCCTCACATCAAGCAGTCTTGGAGAGCCGAAACAGCTCCAGTAGGCCACACTCTGATGTTCTTGCGGGTTTGTTTGGAGCGTTTTATCAGGGACTTGTACGCAGGGACCATGAACACACTGAGGATGGGGGAGGATGCCCTGTAGGCCTCACAAACTTTTGTGTAGACAACGTCCAAGCAGTTTCCCACTATGGTAGCAACGTTCACATGCTGAAAGAACTTCTTGAAGTCCCCAGCGGCTATGAAAAATGCCTGAGGGTTCATTGTTTCTAGCTTGCTGATGATCTCGTACAGTTCGGCTAGGGCCTGGTTAGCATTAGTGCTAGGCGGGAAGTACACACCGATCACCAGTACGCAGCTGTACTCTCTTGGCATGTAAAACGTTAAACATTTCACAAATGAACGTCGATCAGTGGGGAACAGTGTTGCATGACAACAGCAGCGTTTGTACACCATCCTCTGTTTACATACACACAAAGCCCCCCACTGCGAGTCTTACCAGACAAAGAGGCGTCTCTGTCCACTCGGAAGCTGGTAAGTCCATCGAGCTGGATAGCCGAGTCTGTGATGTTGTCTTGCTGCCATGTCTCAGTGAAAATAAAATCACAAGAGTATCTCATTTCCTGTTGGTTCACTAGCTGCAGCTTGATGTAGTCCAGCTTGTTATCCAGTGATCGGACATTCGCAAGTAGGACGGACGGCAGCGTAAGCCGCCGTGCTTGCCTCGCTTCTGCTTCCGTTTGCAGCACTTGCGTCTCGACCAGGTCGGCTTCTCCGTCCGCCGAAGTAAACAAACGCTGCGAAGTGTCTCAGTCAGCTCACTGGAGAGTTCTGCACCATATTTCCGAAAACTGAGCAAGGTTCGTTGCTCCAAAATGGACGTCATGTGTTTCCCTATCACTTAACATTTCTTCTGTGCTTGTTTATGAGGACAAAGATGTACAAAAGTGAACATTAAACACCGCGGTCTCAGGAGCTCTGTAAGCTGCAGCCAGCACATTTGCCACCATGTTGTAGATGCTGTAAATGTAGTTTTAAGGCAGTTGCTATGGTATAGGAGATGTTACTGGGTGGTTGCTAAGGTATTTCTTGGCAGCAGGCCCTTTTAAAATTTCTTCAGCAAATTTCTTAATTTTAATGGCAGGCCCGTATTATATAGAGGGTCAATATTAAATATATAAATATGTCATTAAATAAATCATTAAATGTGTCATTAATTGTTTAAAATGAGAAATATAACAATAAATAATTAGAGGAATTTCTTGAGGCTTTCTGAGTTATTTCGGTTCTTTCAGAAGAAGAATTTGACCCTTGAGTGTTTGCAAATTTTGAGAAAGTATTTAGGCTCTTCTACGGTGCTGAAGTTGGCTACTTATTCACAGCTTCTTGTTTGTTTGGCTTCTTATTTGGCAGTGTGTGAATCGCAAGCTGAAGTAGCTTATTATTCGCCACATCATTTTGAGGAGTGTTCACAGGGACGAAAGCTGCACTGTATACAATCCATCTTGTAATAAAACATTTTAACAATGAAGTACTGCATGTGGTGGTCTATGTTTCTTTGTTTAACTCATTTTTATAAAATGTTGCTTAAGATTGCACACATTTATGGAATGCATGATTCCCAGCACACAGCAGGTATTCCACTGCACTGTGCACATACATTTGGATAAAAAGTCAGGAATCCCAGATCATTTTGGAGGTTTAAACAACTTTGGGCCAGGCAAATATCAACTAAAAAGTGGAATTGTTCTGTCCCAAACTGATTTAATATTTGTTGCACCGTGCCCACCCATACTCTGTCTGTCCAAAGAAATCACTGGAGGAAACTGAGCTGCTTTCCAAATGGTCCGTTTGAGTAGTCTCCTCAGCTAGAAAGCACCATGCTGCTGCTCACAGACATTTTGCTGCACATTTTGATCTTGTTAATGACATTCTTTAATTAAAACAGTGCATAAGTTTCATTCTTGTTTTATTTTCTGGTAGGTAACATCAAAGGCAAAAGACAAGTGGCTTTTAAAAAGCAGACATTTTCAAACTCTGTCACTCAGTCATGGCTGAGACCAGCGCAGCTGCTACCAACACAGAACACACCTCACTCTCACTCCACGCCTCCGAACAGTACTGCCATCTACTACCTCAAAGTATGTTGACGGGGCATGTATTGATCCAGTATTCTGCAATCTATTGGTCTTGACTAGGTGTACAGGGTAACCAATCAGATGTTAGAGTGGGATGACGGCCTGCAGTGACAGTTTAAATTAATTTATTTTATCTGTCAGTCTGGGCCATCAAACAGAGGGCAGGACAAACACTGATCTAGTAAAGATAATTGGCTGTCTTGAGTAGATCAGCGTTTGTCCCGCCCACTAAGTTTGTTTCATGGCGGGCTAAGGGCGGAAAGACACAGCAACAGCAGCGTAAGTTCCAAAGAGACACACAAAGTACACACAAAGTCCATAGTGTTTCACGACTATGAGGGGGATATTCACCCCTCTGGATCTCCTTGGCTCTGAACAGACACCGCGTTTCTCTGGAGGACCTTTTCTCTCTCTATCCACAGAGTCCCCAGCCCCACCCCTTCTCCCGGCAGTCCTTCTGTAGGCGGCGCGTCACCCTGCTGATGGGCCAGGCCTCCCTTCAGAAGTCCTTTCCCATCGGCCGGGCATGAGCTCCCTTCCGGGGAACCCCTCCATGGAGTTCCTATGGCCACCTGCACACACATATACCCCCCAAAAAAAATTCACTCACTCGGCGCTCAGTAGCAACGAAGGATCTCCCTGATCAGTTTAAGGCCCTTCTCTGGGCCTGATGGTGTTAGTGGGTCCTGCTCGAGAGCTCACAAACGAACATAACAGATCCTGTACTAGGGCTACCAACAGCTCCAGGACTCTCACTAGGGCTAAAGAACCTACTTGACCCTATCCGAGGGCTAACCGAATCCCTAGTCTATCACTAGGGTGAACTAACAAAACTGACCCTCTCTTAGGGCTAACCAATCCACCAGACCCTGTACTAGAGCTAATAGAAGATCTCGTTCAGTAGCTAGCTTCTCTTCTCTGCTTTCCAAATCCTCCACCTGGCCTATAAAAACCCTTATGCTATCTGCTACAGACCCTGGAGATTACTTCTTTAGCCAGGGAGCTGGCATGGGTGGCTTATGTTTGGGAAGAAGTACAGGCGACTGCGGAACAAACAGACATGACCCTCTCTTAGGGCTTCATACACCACCAGACCCTGTACTAGAGCTAATAGAAGCTCTTGCTCTGTAGCTAGCTTCTCTTCTCTGCTGTCCAAAACCTCCACCTGGTCTATATAAGGCTTCTAAAGCTCCTATGCTATCTGCTAAGGACCCTGGAGCTGACTTCTTCTGCCGGGGAGCTGGCATGGGCGGCTTATGTTTAGGAGGAAGTACAGGTGACTGGACTGTGAGCAAAGCATCTGACTCTAAACATGACTTGTCCAAAGCTTCTGAAGCCCCTATGCTATCTGCTACTAACCCTGGAGCTGACTTCTTCAGCCAGGGAGCCGGCATAGGTGGCTTGAGGCTGGGAGTAGTTTCAGGAGACTGTGCTACAGCCTGTGCAACTAACTCGAACCCTGACCTGTCCAAGGTTTCTAGGACCCCTATGCTGTCTGCTACTGACCCTGAAGCTGACTTCTTCAGCCGGGGAGCTGGCACAGGTGGCTTGAGTGTTGGAGTACAGGAACTTCGCCTCAGCCAAGGAATCAGCAGCTGGCAGGTTGATAAAGCATTCACGGGACCTTGCAGCACAGCCTTGACGCTCCGCCGCCTCACTCTGCTCCATATGACAGAAGCCAACTGCCCTCTACCTGCACCTGACACCCAAGGCCCATGTACTGGATCTTCAGGTGCAGCTCCTGCTTTTGCTGACGTTCCCATTGCTGCTTTAAAGATTCCTGGAAGGACTGGGGAATCTCTGCTGTGACCATTTTTTTGGCGTGGTCATCTGTCATGGCGGGCTGAGAGCGGAAAGACACAGCAGCAATGGCGTAAGTTCCAAAGAGACTATGTTTATTAACAGAAAGTACACAAAAAGTCCAACTCAAACTGTGCTCGGTCACGGAGGAGTTTCATGACTACGAGGGGGACCTTCAGCCCTCTGGATCTCTTTGGCTCTGAACAGACACCACGTTTCGCCGGAGGACATTTTCTCTGACCGGGACCTCTGTACGATTTAGCTTTCCATTCGTAATGTTCTCTCTCTGTCTGCCTCAACCACTGTAAGGACTGCAGGTCTCACCACATGTGAGCATGAGGCATAGATTCAGCTCCTGTATAGAATATAGACAAGAGAGAGAGAAGGAGAGAGGGAAGGAAGGAGGTCGCTGTCAGCGAGATGTGCCACTTGTCTTCACAAAACTCCTCTTACTGCCAGATCTCCTCTCCACCGTGCTTCCCCTTCATTCATCGTGGAACCTGACTTTCAGCAGTCCAGATGGCTTTTCCTAAGTCTCACAGAAAGAGTCACAAGCACACTCACACCAAACTCTGACCAGCTTCTTCCACAGACCGCAGGGTGATGCATTTTCTCTAAACTAAAGCACTAAACTAAATACATTTATGAATTAGGTGAACTACATCTTCCCTCCAGCATGCATTCCAAAACCCCCCAAAATCCTGGGATATACATTTGTGGGCTATGTTAATGGGGTGACCATGCACCATTACTCTGGAATGGCCAGGCTTTAAATTAAACCCTGGCCAATCCCTGTGCACCAGTACATAACTAAAACTACAACAGCTGAGCGTGATCATTAGGTGCCACATTATTTATCAGGTGCTTTTATCCAAAGGAACTTCCATTACCTAAATACAGGGGGCAGTCTTTCCCTGGAACAACTTGAGGTTAAGGGTCTTGCTCAGGGACCCTTAACCTCAAGGTAGAATTCGAACCCATGACCTCTTGGTCTGGAGGCAGGTATCCTACCCACTAAGCTACCTCCACCCCACCTGACACCTAATGATCACATACACACTCACACTCCTACTAACATAACATAAAGGCTGCCTCTAATGGCAGCCACCCTAAAACCGAACTGAAACTAGAACCCCTGTGGAATGTGCACCAAACAGAATTTATACCAACTCAAAGGCTGCATCTAACGGCAGCCACCTGGAGGCATAACAGGTTGATGGGTCTGACTGACATGAAAAATAAATTCATGATGTGTGGAACATTGGCAACATGAAATAATTACTTAAATGTGTCATTAAATATTTTAAATGGTAAATAAAAACATCATTAATTAAATGTGGATTTACTTTCTTAAAATGGGAAATAAAATGACAATTAATTAAATGTCATTAATTATTTAGAATGGGTAAAAACATAATTACTTATATGTGGCATTAATTATTTAAAATTGGAAATAAAAACATTTCAGTACTTAAATGCACAATATATAAATATTTAATGACACATTTATATAAATATTTATAAATATATTTCCCCTTTTAAACAATTAATGTCACATTTAATGATGTATTTAATGACATCTTTATATATTTAATTTTGGCATTCCTGACCCTCCATAACATTACCTGGGATTTTTTATTTTTTATTTCTTTATCCTTTGTACTTCTTCCGTCACAATTAATTCGGCCCAAACCGTGGTGTGCACCCAGGCAACCTATCAAAACAACCAGCTCATAACCGCGAGGTGTGGTACTACTTTTATTGGTGTTTTGCATTACTGTGGCGACACTACATACCAACTAAATGGCCGAACTGCCATAGAAAATGAATAGGGATCAACTTTTGGATCGTCCTGCTTGGATACGCTTCGTCCAAAGCCCACCAAACTTCTGGTGGCATTTTGGGTCTCAGAAACACCAATGCGGTCAGTGATGAACTGCACTCTTTTCCTTGTCTTTCACTCATCCATCCATACAGTGACCAAACCTCATGAAACTTCAGAGTTTCTATGGTGTTTCTTGGCAGCAGTCTTATTTAAAATATCTTCAGGAATTTAGCTTTTTATAGTTTTTATAGAGATGGTTTTGGTTGCTATGGTGCAGAACAGTATTTCTATGGAGTTTCTGGGTGGTGGCTATTGGTTGAAAGGCAGTTGCTATGGTGTAGGTGATGGTTGCTATGGTGTTTCCGCATGGATGCTAAGGTATAAATGGTGGTTGCTATGTTGTAGGAGAAGGTTAGATGAAGTTTATGGGTTGTTGCTAAGGTATATAAGGTGGTTGCTATGGTGTATGAGATGGTTGCTAGGTAGTTTGTAGGCAGTTTCTGTGGTGTAGGAGATGATTGCTATGAAATTTATGGTTGTCTTCTAAGGTATAAAAGGTAGTTGCTATGGTGTAGGAGGTGGTTGCTGAGTAGGTTTTAGGCGATAGTTGTTATGAAGTTTATGGGTGGTTTGTAAAGTTTACAATTTGGTTGCTATTGTGTAGGAGTTGGTTACTAAATAGTGTCTTGGCAGATGCTATTAGTGTTGATAAATTGATTCTAGGCAGTTGCTAGGTATTTCTTAGGTGTTTGATATGGTTTATAAGGAGGTTGCTATGCTTTTGCTAGGTGCTTGCTTCAGTGTAGTATGTGGTTGCTGAATAGATTCTAAGCAGTTACTTTGGTGTAAGAGGTGGTTGCTATGGTATTTAAGGTGGTTTCTAGATTGTTGCTAGGTTTCTTCTGTGGTGTAGGAAGTGATAGTTTTTTGGCAGCTGCTACGATGTTACGCACACTTGTCAGATGATCACAACAAGGAAGATGAAGTGACAAACATATAAGAAGCGCACAGACATTGAATCAACCAGCTCTGTTGCTATTCCATCCTCATTGGCTAGAATTCTCTGGTACCATGAGTACGCTGTAGGTTTCTTACCTGCATTTATTGTGACCTGTGCATTGTTTAGAATTTGGGTAGCAGCCTTAGAGCAAAAGTTGAGATTCACCTGCCCATTCATTAGACTCTGGGTTTGGGTTATCAATCTGGCAACAAGGAGTACCTTCCTCCATCATTTCTGTTGTTGGGTCCCAGTTTCACTATAAAATGTGTAGGTTGCTAGGGAGGTTCTAGGTGGTTGCTAAAGTTTTTGAAGGTGGTTGCTAAGGTTTTGCCAAGCAGGGGTTTGCCAGGCTATGGTGTAGAAGGTTGCTGGGGAGTTTCTAGATGATTGCTATGGCATACAAGGTGGTTTCTAGGGTATTGCTTGGTGGATGCTATTGTGTACGATGTTCAGGCTCATTTATATAGCATTTATATAGCATACACAGACGATCATTCAGTGTGCTTTACAGAAATAAAAATATTAATAAAATAAAACAAGATAACAAGAGGGATAAAATAATTAAAATAATACATAAAAGAAAATTAAAAGTGCAGTTAATGTGCAAATATTTAAAAGAAGGCAGAGGAGAATAGTGCTGTTTTGAGCAGCTTTTTAAAGCTCGCAACAGTTGGTGCACATTTGATAGAACTGGTCAGCTTATTCCAGCAGCAAGCAGCATAATGTCACAGGAAGGATCAGAATATGAAGTATACTGTGCCCACTTTGTAGCGTGGGGGAAGAACTCAGATGCAAGAGACATGAGAGAGTTGATAAGCCACGCAGTTATTCTCAGAATGCTCCCAGGGGAGTTAGAATTTACACCAAGATGAACTTGCATTCTGAACACACACACAGACAGGTAATAAACAGGCTCCAGGGAGAGAGTACTCATGGTACCTATGAGAAGGGTAGAGATGAGTTGAAGAGTGACACACAGGCATGAAGTCAGCAACTTCAGTCTCAGTGTGCAGAGGAACACTTACTTCTTGTTTATGTACCATGACGGAGGGTGCCGCCGACTATGTTGAGTGGTGTACCGGGAGTTGGCTGTGGTGATGGCGGACCAACTTTTGGGCAGACAGTACATCAACCTCCGATTCCTGGTGGTCAAACATCGGAGGTTGGAAACCCTGACACACCTCAAAAGGGCTGAGGCCAGTGGCTGAGGAGGTTGTGATACAACTCAGCACATACGAGGTAGTCTGCCCAGGAGCGCTGGCGTTCCGCCACTAAACATCGAAGGAAGCGCTCCAGTTGTTGGTTGGTCCGCTCCATCTGGCTATTAGTCTGAGGATGATACCCAGATGACAGACTAGTGGTGATCTGGACCAGATGGCAGAATGCCTTCTAGAACTTTGCCATGAACTGGGGCAAGACGATGTCCTAGGGGAACCCTTGCAAGTGGACTACGTGCTTGAGGAGGATTTCAGTGATTTGCTTAGCTGAGGGGAGTCCGGGAAGGGCCACCAAATGAACAGCCTTGGAGAACCTGTCCACGATGGTAGATATGGTGGTTTTTCCCTGAGACTCAGGTAACCCCGTAACGAAGTCCAGGGCGATGTGGGACCAAGGGCGATGAGGGACAGGTAGCGGTTTGTGTTCCCCCATGGATACGGTGTTAGGGGTTTTGGCTCTGGCGCAGGTGGTGCAGGCAAGCATGGAATCCTTAGTGTCTTTATTGATAGATTGCCACCAAAAGGCTTGTTTTAAAAGAGTGAGTGCCACACCCGAGTGGCCAGCCACGGACGAGGAATGAGCCCACTAAAACGTCTCCTGGCGTACGATGATGGACACGTACAATTTCCCTGGCTGAGTCTCAGGAGCCTCGAAGGCCTGTTCATGGCACACCCTCTCTTCTAACCCCCACCGGAGAGGAACGATGATGATGTCTGAAGGCAGGACAGGTGCTGGGTCTGTCCGGGGGCTCTCAGCCTGGACCTGGCATGAGAGGGTATCAGCCTTGATGTTTTTGGACCTCGGACGCTATGAGATCTTGAAATCAAACTGTTCAAAGAACAGGGCCCACCGCGCCTGCCTGAGGTTGTAAATCTATGCCTGACGGATGGTGGTGAGGTTCTGGTGGTCCATCCAGACGGTGAATGGGTCACTGCCACCCTGGATCCAATTATGCCATTCCTCCAGGGCCCACTTGATGGCAAGCAACTCACAGTCCCCCACCCCATATTGTCGCTGCATGGGATTGAATTTCTTGGAGAAGAAACAACAGGGATGTTGTTTCGTATCTGGACCTTGCTGTGAGAGGATGGCTCCTATGCCCACATCGTAAGCGTCCACCTCAACAACGAATGGTTTGTCCTGATCGGGGTGACAGAGAACTGGAGCAGTGGTAAAGAGATGGCAGAGGTGATGAAAAGCAGAGTTGGCTTCGGAATGAAGATGAAGGGTACGATCTTGGGTTTGATGAGGGCAGTAAGAGGCACCACAATCAAACTGAAGCCCCAGATAGAAGTTGACGAACCCCAGAAAACGATGCAGCTGTTTGAGCGATATGGGTAGTGGCCACAACCACACAACCTCCAGCTTCTGGGGATCCATGGCTAGCCCCTGGGAGGAGACAATAAAACCAAGGAAGGTAGTGGAGTGCTGGTGAAATGCACAATTTTTCCAACTTGCAGAACAGTTGGTGGGTCAGCAACCTCTATAGAACTGTCCTGACATGCTGGGTATGCTCCTCTAGGTTTTTTGAGGGGCCGCGGCTGCCCACTCCACTGCCTGCCCAGTAAGGAGCGAGGTGAGGAGGGCGATCCTGCTGCGATTGGATGGGTACCTCTGGGCCTGAAACTCAAACAGCAGGTTGAGATTGGTTAGAAAAACCTCCTGTCCTTACGGTTCCACTTGTCCAGGAGGGCAAGTTTGTGAAGTGGAGGTGTGGCCAGAGCCGGCGGAGCAGGAGGAGTTGGAGAGGCCACATGTGAAGGGGCTGGTGACTTGGTAGACAGCTGTTGTAGGGTCTGTTGCAGGCGGACTGGACTTCAGCACGAAGAACAACGGTCTCAGCGTGGAAGTTTGCCATTTTCTGCTTCAGGTTGCCTATTTCAGCCATCTGTTTAGTCACCATCTCACACAGTTGGCACTTCTCCTCTGGGTTTCAGGACACTGACATTCTGTCACAGGAAGGCTCAGAATACGGAGTATACTGTGCCCACTTTGTAGCATGGTGGAAGAACTCAGACGCGAGAGACACAAGAGAGTCAGTAAGCCATGCAGTTATTCTCTGAATGCTCCCAGGGGAGTTAGAATTCACACCAAGATGAACTCGCGTTCTGAACACGCACACAGACAGGTAATAAACAGACTCCGGAGAGTCAGAGTACTCACGGTACCGATGAGAAGGGTAGAGATTAGTTGAAGAGTGACACGCAGGCATGAATTCAGCAACTTCAATGTCAGTGTGCAGAGGAACACTTACTTCTTGTTTATGTACAGTGTTGTGAGTCATCTCTGGTGCCTCGTGATGTCACGTGACCCGGTGCATGTGACACATAATGACTAAATGTCATTTCACCATGGCTAGTTTCATATCTTCTAATCAATAACTAGCCATCTCCTGCAGATCTAAGCCACCTACCAGGAATATATACTTTAAGCATCTCAGAACAATTGAGTGACTTGTACACAGTGAGTAATATTTTGAAGTAAAATTTTTATTATCTTTTCTAAGTTTTACTTAGAACTCTGGCAGCAGCCAGTGAGTGAGCTGGAGCTATCTTTTGGGGAATCCTAGTGAGCTTTACAGAATCAGAATCAGAAAAATTGATTCATCCCAGAGGAAATTGCTTATGTAGTGACTGCCACAGCACGCATAGATACACAAGTCTAGAATAATGTAAAATAAAAGAATAAGGTAAAATGCAATAATAAAATTGTCACAAGGCTGGTCTAGGGACCAGCACTCGGAGCTACCTGGAATAAACCCAGAACCAGACCGAGACCAGGGATCCATGATATACAATGACTTTAATGACAAAACCAAAAAGCAGCACGAGGGCTGAAAAACAAAACAGGATTCCAAAACAGAATGCTCACAGGAGCTCTAAAGAGGCTGATGGACAGACAGGGGAACACTGACAGACACAGACCTTAAGTACAGGACATGATCACACCAGGAACACAGGACAGCTGGACCGGGGCAGACAGGACCAATGAGGAACATGAGGTAATCAGACATGGGAGCACATACAGGTGAC